>JBBPTO010000480.1:0-29280 GCA_038094155.1 Pulveroboletus cf. aberrans
ACATGTTCTCATCCTCTTCCATAGTGAAGAATGTCCAGGAAATACACACGGACGACCCACGTCGATAACGTCACGCTGCCTTGACCTGTTTACGTGAAAAGCTGCTCATTCCCCATCCAGCGATATGTGATCCCACGAGGTTCTGTTACAACGCATGTTCAGATCACCCCGTACATGGAGTCGCAGAGATTCACTGACATGGAGATTCCCCGCACCAACGCCTTCTGCATACCCAATCTTGCTGCCATCTTTAAAAACCATAAAAGTAGGTACCTGTGCCCGTTAGCTGCTAAAGACCTTAACCAGATTGGCTTCACGTGCCACTCGCACGTCAGCCTCGAGGACAACGTCATCTGCTTCATCAACATTCACGCTGTAGAAATCTACCCCAAGACGCTTGAATGCTTCCGAAAAGTCCGAGAGTAGTTGACACGAAGGTTTGGAATAGCCATTGGAGTTCGCGTGAAAGTCGATGATGGCGACCCGCCCGTTGTTGATCTGCAATGCACGACAGTCGTTTGTGATTCAATGTCAAGACAAATCCATATTTGGAGTCTTGGAGAACAACTCACTATGTTGTTGAACTCCTCAGAGTCGCTGATAGTGTTCGAAGACATCGTCGATGTCGTCAAAGAATCAAGCTGGCGAGAGGTGGGGACAGTGTCTTATGTACGCAGGGTGCTAGTCGGACGCCGTGGAGTTATCTGCGTCATTCTTGTGAAGACGTTGAGGCGTACGTGTGCCATCTGTGCATACCGGAAACATCTTCTGGGGACAATGCCGCAACAAATTCATTGTACCTCGCAGAGTCGAGACCGTTCGAGAATCCTGGGGTCACGCCCGACGACGGACGGCGTCCACAGCTCACGCGGGGGGAGCGGCCCGGTCTGATCAACTTGATGAGAACTTAGTCTACAATGTGGGTTAACTATGGGAATGTCACATGCTCTCGAGACGTGCCTCGGGAGCGCTTCGCATGCATGTGTGCGCGTTGCTCGAGCTCACGCGTGTTGTGGATGATATTAGCCGAGTTTTCCCGCGCCTTACTTCTGCGTCTTGGTCAGACTCAGAAGTAAAATATTCACCGACCACACTGAGGTGAGAGATAACCTCGATTGCCAAGTCGAGACTAACTGAAACTAAAGTGACGAGTCTGAGACATATGTTTCTAGGCACCTCCGACTCGGAGTCCTGGCAGGTTGTACCAAAAAGCCTCAGTTGGGCCCGCCGGATGAGACGTCCGAGTACGGGACTCTCGGGTTCTCCAAAATTTAAATAGCCCAACGATTGTCCTATGGGTAGTGTTCCGTTCCCAGTTCCTCCTATAGTACCATACGGATCGCTTGTTTCACTTGCGTCATGCGCTTCCTCACTGCCTTTGTCACGGTTGTTCTCGTTCAACTTGCTTCCAGTTCCCCGCCGCCCCTGACGCATCGCATAGACGAACAGGAAGTGTGTTGCCCCATTCCACCCGTGCGCGGTTCACTGACAATGACCTATTCCATAGCAAGCTCGCTCCCTAGCGTCGCCAAGGGCGCTCTGCCCGGCGGACATTGACTGTTACTATACAGCTGGTTTGTTCACTCCGTCGCTACCTCTGACGCTGTGCCCGTAATGCATATTTAACAGGTTGTGGTTCTTACTCTTTCCCCAGCCCTGACGATGTTGTGGGGTGGTGTGGTAAGGGCCCCCTGGCCGCTTGTTCCTGCCAAAAGTGTATTGGATTCAACACACTTGGTGCTCACTGCGATCACGACGGTGAACCCGTTTCGTCTATACTCGGAGCTATCGAGGCGCTAAAACTTGGTTTCAACGTTCAGAGTGTGTGGGCAATAGCGATCACAAATGCACTACCAACTTATTCCGAGGATGTCCCTGCAAAGAGTGTACTGGAGCCCAATGCAACGAGTGTCCTAAACTCAGTTGCGACAGTGAGGGCTGCGAGCCGAAAAAACATTGTCACCACAAGTTCGGTCTCCTCTGCCTCAACATGGAACGCTGGTGCAGTGCTGGCATACATGCGAATTGTGACTGCCATAAGTAATTAGGGAGTCGCGAACAGTTTAAAATTGCAGTACTTACTTTGATTCGTCCATGGCTAGATGGCGACCCGCCCGTTGTTGATCTGCAATGCACGACAGTCGTTTGTGATTCAATGTCAAGACAAATCCATATTTGGAGTCTTGGAGAATAACTCACTATGTTGTTGAACTCCTCAGAGTCGCTGATAGTGTTCGAAGACATCGTCGATGTCGTCAAAGAATCAAGCTGATGAGAGGTGGGGACAGTGTCTTATGTACGCAGGGTGCCAGTCGGACGCCGTGGAGTTATCTGCGTCATTCTTGTGAAGACGTTGAGGCATACGTGTGCCATCTGCGCATCTTCCGGGGACAGTGCCGCAACAAATTCATTGTACCTCGCAGAGTCGAGACCGTTCGAGAATCCTGGGGTCGCGCCCGACGACGGACGGCGTCGATAGCTCAACTTGAATGAGAACTTAGTCTACATGGTGGGTTAACTATGGGAATGTCACAAGCTCTCGAGACGTGCCTCGGGAGCGCTTCGCATGCACGAGTGTGGCCGGCCGTGTTGTGGATATTTAGCCGAGTTTTTCCGCGCCTTACTTCGGCGTCTTGGTCAGACTCAGAAGTAAAATATTCACCGACCACACTGAGGTGAGAGAATAACCTCGATTGCCAAGTCGAGACCAACTGAAACTAAAGTGACGAGTCTGAGACATATGTTTCTAGGTATCTCCGACTCGGAGCCCTGGCAGGCTGTACCAAAAATCCTCAGGTTGGGCCCGCCGGATGAGACGTCCGAGTACGGGACTCTCGGGTTCTCCAAAATTTAAATAGCCCAACGATTGTCCTATGGGTAGTGTTCCGTTCCCAGTTCCTCCTATAGTACCATACAGATTGCTTGTTTCACTTGCGTCATGCGCTTCCTCACCGCCTTCGTCACGGTTGTTCTCGTTCAACTTGCTTCCAGTTCCCCGCCGCCCCTGACGCGTGGCACAAACGAACAGGAAGTATGTTACCCCATTCCACCCGTGCGCGGTTCACTGACAACGACATGTTCCGTAGCAAGCTCGCTCCCTAGCATCGCCAAGATCGCTCTGTCCGACGGACATTGACTGTTACTATACAGCTGGTTTGTTCACTCCGTCTCTACCTCTAACACTGTGCCGTAATGTGTATTTAACAGGTTGTGGTTCTTACTCTTTCCTCAACCCTGACGATGTTGGGGGGGTGTGTGGTATAGGCCCCATGATGGATTGTCCCTGCCAAAAGTGTATTGGATTCAAGAAACTCGGTGCTCGCTGTGATCACGACGGTGAACCCGTTTCGTCTATACTCGGAGCTATCGAGGCGCTAAGACTTGGTTTCAACGTTCAGAGTGCGTGGGCAATAACAATCACAAATGCACCGCGAACTTATTCCGAGGATGTCCCTGCGACGAGTGTAACGACGAAGCCCGTTGCAACAAGTGTCCTAAAGTCAGTTGCGACAGTGAGGGCTGCGTGCCGAAAAAACATTGTCACCACAAGTTCGGTCTCCTCTGCCTCAACATGGAACGCTGGTGCAGTGCTGGCAAGCATATGAATTGTGGCTGCCATAAGTAATCAGGGTTCTCAAACGAGTTGCAGACAGTTTAAAATTACAGTACTTACTTTGATTCGTCCATGGCTAGCTATAGAACTTTTGTTTAATTCTCATATTTGTCTGGATTGGCTATAATGCATGTCGTCATGTCAGGCTTGACAGCCTACACTCTGCACTACTAGGGACCTCTAGACAGCAGGTCGAGTTGAACCTCGTCATGCTGAGATTCGCCTCTTCCTCGGTAGCAAGTGAGTGATGCCAGTAACTTTCGCACTTACCATGTTGTACTTGGATGTCGCTCGGGAGTTCAACATTGAACGACTGCTCAACTTGGTGGCTTGAAAATGATATTTGAGGGAAAGGACACACCCTGGGGGTATATTAGACCTGGAGGTAGATCACTGTCGACGCCAATGGAGGGAGAAACCCTCGGCTGTATCTGCCAGTGAGCCGTGTTGTGTTCCTTGCCAGTGTCGTTTCGTCTTCAAGTTGTCCTCAAATCCTGTAAATGGATATCAAATCTTTCTCATACACGACGGTAAAACCTTAAAGTTACGCCTCGCTTTCAGCATCTCGCTTGGTTCCTGGACTCAGAACCGCTCAAAGATGTATATGTACTTCTGAATGTCTGTCGTCGAATTGCTACCTTTCCTGGAAATCAGACCTGCCGTTGACTGCATACACCCTTATCGTTGGGCTAGCCTCCCTTCTCTGATTGCGCCGTGTGGGCTTGCTGTCGACGATTCTGCGCTTGTTTTCCTTTTTTTTTTTCTTTTTGTAATGATCGATTTGAGGGATCCGTGACTGCGCTTACGACAGTCGAGCGTGCCGCTGAACGTGGGTTGGTCCGTCGCGTCTTCTCTGTCTGCGCCGGGACTGCGGCGATCTCGTTCAGGAGTCGGACTGCGCCTGTGACTGCGCTGTTTGGATCTAGGTGAGCTTGTCATCAATAAACCTGGGACAGCGCTCATCTCCTCGTTGACTTTTAGGGGTCGGTTCTGGCCCGCTCTCGGTTAGGAAATGTTTGCTGATTCGGGTACAGTTGGTGGGCTTTTTTTTCGTTGGTTCGTGCTACGCGAGTTGTTACACGAGTTCTCATGTCGATGGACTTGTCACAGGTGCTTTCAAGCAACTTTGTGATGACGAATCCTGCCTAATGGATACGCGCGTTCAAAGTTACGCTGTGCTCTGACTCGAGTTCTAGTTCGTGGATTTGGTGGGGGAGTCTGCCCGAGTCGACGAATGTGCTGTCATCGCGCAGGGGGGATCAGAGAAGAGGCGCGTTCCTGTTCATATATACAACACCGACACCAACTCCGTGGGTGCCATTCTGGCCCATGACGTCCGACGCTCTCGCAAAATCGACCCACTCAACAAGATGTTGGTGTTCAGCGGTACTACCCTACCGATTTGTCGTCCTCGAAGTACATCCGTAAACGTTCGGTTCAGGAGGTGTAGACTTAGCAAGAACAGCAACAATGGTGGATATGCCAGTGTGGGAGGAAGCGGGTCTACCTTGCTATCTCCCCTTGTAACATAAGTGCGATGCCACCTCGCCATGTGTGATCTACACGTTTGGCGAGGAACGATCCAGCCACGAAACCTCTGGGTCGAGGCATGCCCGGAATGATTTTGGCCGAAGGTTTCGCTTGATTCGGTGGTAATTCTATTTTTGGTGGATGCAAAGGTCATACGAGACATTTCAGGCCGTTGATGCTCCTCTGGCACGCCCGACGATCAGAGCGTTCCCCGACACCCCAGCGACGTTGACGGGCTTTTCATCCTTGGCTCAGCGACCTGAGCAGAGGTATGTCGGACAGCCCGCACCCAAGTTAGCTTCTTGATTGGTCCTATCCAGCCGCAATGCCGCCCAATTTCTTTTCCAAGCTTGTCAAGAATACGCAAGCACCACAGACTCCAAGTGCGAACGGTCATGCTTCCAGCGATCGACAAGCCATAACGTCTACGAACATGCCGATGCCAGGTCAACTGTCTGCTCGAACGTCATCACGGCCTTCTTCTTCTCATCGCTCCGCATACGGAGGCACCGCCTCGTCATCCAACGACAGCGTGAAAATCGGTGTCGTTCCGCCTTCGCCCCGCCCGACAGATTCGGACCTCTCCGTCCATCTAACCTACAAACCGTCCATCGAACAGGTTCACCAAGCGTCACTGCACCACAGACGTGTCCGTTCCCAGGATCGCACCGAGCGGCGCATCCCAGACAGGCACGAGGTCTCGCTTGCTGCGCGCCCGCAGGGTGACATAACCTCTTTAATCGACGGGACAGACCTTACGCCCACACCCAGTCGTTCCATCCAGGCTCCCGACTGGAACTCACTCCACTCTGCTGGCTCTTCCGGCGGTTCTCCCCGCCAGCTATCTCCTGCTTCCTCCACAGGCAACCTCAAAGGCCTCGTCGAGAAACAGAGCGCTCGTTCCTATACGCTGCAGACTCCTCGGAAACTCAAGGAAAAACCGTCCAAGCGTTTGATGCGCGGAACAACACAGCCCCCTCCGCCTCCCCTAAACATGCAAGAAAGTAGGACAGACTTGGGCAAAGCGGTCGACATCCAATCTCTGGCGGGTCGTCACGAGGACCGTTCGGCCCAAATGCCGACCGTAATAGTCGACTCTCCAACATCGTTTGGTTCCCAGAAAGGACGGTCCCAGGACCTTGTCGGGGTGATTAGCGACGGCGACGTCAAATCCATTCGTTCTATGCCAAGTTCGAGTTCGATGCACAAGAGCGCCAGGCGCAAACAGTCCGGTGCTCGCAGAGCCTCCAACGCGACGTCCGCCGTATCCATGCCCAACACGTTCCAAGTGCCACCTGTCCCCCCTCTCCCATCCCCTGTTTCTGGGTCCAAGTCGACGCACTCTGTAAACAGTAGCAAGCAAAAGGGGGCACCGCCGGCCCCGTTTCGAGCGCCACATGTGACCCCAACGCGCACTCCTGCGCGAATACGCTCCCCAAACGTATCTCTAACGAAGAATGATCTCTCAGATGGGGATACCTATGTATCGAGTGGGGACGAATCCGGTTCGTCGTCTGATGAGTTAGACTTGAACGAGCAAGATATACCGGTAACCGGGTTCGCCGTAGCCAGCAATAGACGAAACGCCGACTTCCATGAGCTCTTTCCCAACATTCCCGAAGGAGACTATCTTATCGAAGGTGAACCATACCTTTATTTTTCCCAAGTCCTCGGCTCAGAACCTACGAACCAGATTATGGCTGTGCGCTACAACGAGAGATTCTAATTCAGGGTCGACTGTACATCTCTGAAAATCATATATGCTTTCATGCTAATATCTTTGGTTGGATCACCGATGTACGTGTTACGCTCATTTGAGATCCATACAGTCTAATCCGACTTTGGCAGCTTTCTATCCCTATATGCGAGATTACTGGGCTAGAGAAGAAGATGACCGCCTTCGTCATTCCGAACGCCATACAGATCACTACCCGCCAGGCCAAGTACACGTTCGCATCCTTGCTTTCTCGGGATACGACTTATGATGTTATTGCCAACATCTGGCGACTCGCAAGACCGGACGACAGTTTCGAGCTGGGTAGCCGTAACACCTCCACTCGGGACATGACTTCCGTAGCCCCAAGTATCTCAGAATGGTCCGGGAAGGAATATCCTGTTGTAGCAACAGACAGGATGTCGCGTTGTCCTTGCTCAAAGGAGGGTGGTCACTTTAGTGAACTCGCGCTTGAGACCGTTCTGCCAGGCACGCCTGACAAGATATATAACCTCATGTTCGCAAGCGGGTTCATTAAGGACTTTATGAAGGTGGATCAAAAGCTGAGCGGTACGTGGTTCTGCGCGTTCTCCGCCGGTCGTTCCGACGTTGGCATCCAGATGTCCAAATAGCGGATTGGGCTCCCGTCGGCCAAGGATCCAAGCTTCTCCAACGCAACATGTCGTACATCAAGCCGCTCAACAACAGCGTCGGTCCCAAACAGACTAAATGCGAGATTCACGACGAAGCCGTGCATTGCGATTTCGAGGATTACGTGGTGATGCTCACCACCACCAGAACGCCGGACGTGCCGAGTGGTGGCGTGTTCATGGTCAAGACGCGAACGTGCATTATGTGGGCGAGTTCCATTACGACGCGAGTCATTGTCACGACGCAGGTGGAGTGGACGGGGAGGAGTTTCATCAAGAGTGACGACGTTCGCCCTTCATTTATCCTAATTCTGATACGACCTGTCTTTCAGGTCTCATCGAAAAGTCCGCGATCGAGGGACAGAAGGCGTATCATTCCGATTTGGACAAGGCGATACGGATGTACATTCAGGAGCATCAAGCAGAGTTCGTTCCGGAGGGTCTCGATCCGACTGCGGTTGCGCCTGTCGAGCCCATCACGCCGCTCGCCGAGGGCATCGGAGGTCACGAGATGCTCATGTCCGCCGAAGAAGCGCGGAAAGCGCGAGAACGTGATCGAGACCGGCGGGGATTGCAGTGGGCGTACGATACCCTGGATGGGGCGTATTGCGTTGCGGAGCGATCCACCAAGGGCGCACTCGAGCTGCTCAAGGAAGCGTGGGAGCAATCGTCCTCGACGACGATATTGTGGTTCGTGATCGTGACGCTCGTGTTGAGCAACGTCTGGACGTTGGCGTTGGTTGGGAATCGGGAGGAGGTAGGGAGACGGAAGGAGCTGAAGAGGGCGGAGGAGAAGGAACGGTGGTTGCAGGGCGTGATCGCGGGGGTGTGGGAAGAGTTGGCGGCGGAGCGGGCAAGGGTGGGTGGTGGTGTATTGGTGCCGTTGGCGTCGGTGCCGGTGGGGGACGCGCAGGCGGAGGTGGTAAACATGGGCAAGGTGTTGGATGCGGTGGAGCAGCGGGTGCGGACAATTCGAGAAAGTTTGGAGGGGCTCAGTTGAATTTGGTGTCAGGTTTGCATACTCTCATTTATTCTTTATGTATATGTTTTTCGACTGGATCTCGCAGTCGTGTGGTTGCTGTTGTTTTTATTTCATGGGTCAAGGTCAAGGTACCTATCTATGTTCGAGCTCAACTGAATACGGGAGGCCCCTGATCCGCGAAGGTCGAGCCTCAGTCGGTCTCCTATATATATCAGAAACGGTCAAACACTCTCTCAAACCACGATCTGTGTGTAGCCAAACTATCCCTGTATCGCAAGACGGTGTAATGGCACCTAAAGGTTGGTATGAAGCCCTTTCCAATGCTCTGCAAAAGGAAGACAGTGCAGGTCGGTGGCCTTCGTTCGTTTCACGACGTAGAGCCTGTCGTCGTTCCTCATCCCTTTCTCACACATACAGCTATGCAACTCGCCACGATCGACTCCGACGGTGGCTTTCCGCGCGTCCGGTCAATGATCCAGCGCAGCTTCGTCACCGCTTCCGCCCTGCCCCACCTCCCTCTGATCCTGACCACGACCGACATTCTATCGCCCAAGGTGACGCAGCTCGTTCTCGACCGGCGTGTCGAGCTCGTCTATTGGTTTCCGAGCACACAGGAACAGTTTCGGATCCTCGGACACGCATCGATCGTGCCCCATCCAAAGTGGAGCCGCCCGTACCCGGGACGCACAGGGACTGTGTACGAACAGCTGGCCAAGGAGGGATTCGATTGGGAGAAGAGGCGGGTGGAGACGTTCGACGCGATGAGCGGGCATATGAAGGCGACGTGGTGTCGGTCGTCGCGGCCGCCCGGGACGCCCCTCGGCGAGAGTGGGGATGAGGAGATGAAGAAGTGGCCGGAGCGGTTGCCCAAGTTGGGCGAGGCGGAGAGCGAGGAGGACAAGGACAACCTGACGTTCGCGTTATCTAGATTTGCACTGTTACTCGTCGAGCCTTTCGAGGTGGATTACATCGAACTGGGGGTGCAGCCGGATAGGAGGACGCGGTTCGAGAGAGATTGGGAGGATGAAAACGTGGTCGAATTCAAGGCGACCATGCTTGTACCGTAGTAGACGCTGTGGGAAATGTATTGTAGTCGTGAATTAGTGTATCAGTACATGCTGCTCTTCCACCATCTTCTCCATGTCTGGTAATTCGTAGGGGCATCGCTTCTCATCCCTGTCTTCCCCCAGCTACAGGTGAAGATCCAGAATCGGTGTCCCCATCAGACCCGCGGACTAGTACCAGCTCCGAGCTTCCGCAGGGTTTGGACTTCTTCATGACTGGCGCGCAAATTGGCGATCGCGAGTGCTGGGTTCAAAGCAAACGCGACGACGGCCCGGAGATACGATAATTTTTCTATAATGACGGACGATCTGGTTTTAATCAAGTTCTACGTGGAGCTGGATGAGTCGGATGGCATGGTATGTATATGAGGATGTCGAGTGGCAACCCTCAGAAAGATATGTGATAGCCGGGGTGCATGATGGTGTACAACTTGGCTCTTGAGTGTCTTCGATGCGACGCGAAGTGCAGTAGTTTCCGAGAAATCATCGTAGTTATTTCAAGTTATTCGTGATCGACTCGATCAGTTTGCATGGAAAACGTTGAAGTTGGCCCGGGTCCGAAAATTCCGAATCGGAAACTAGCGGGTAGTAAGGAGCATCCACTACGGCTGGGACGTTACCTACTAGGTCGAGGAGACTCGGCCCTGATTGACAAAAAAGTTCACGACACTGTTGAAAAGAAGCATTGATGTGCGGACGACAAATCTGGCATGGCAGTTAAAGCATGCATCAGCATATATCATATTGGTATAGTCCTAGGGATATATCATGGAGAAATGTAGATTACAGTCACAGGTGTATTACCCTTTGCATGATGCTACAGTGTCGGGATACATCAAAACTGCAACTAGTGGTGCACGAAACGCAAGCTTGAGTTTGCGTCGCCCGATGCTGACTCGGACGACATCTGCGAGATCATTACCATGACGACTCCCCATGCAGAAGCCTTCAAAGCTTCACCACCGGAATCGACAGCATTGAAGTTACACCCCAACTTGAAAGACGCATTGTGGAGCCTCGTGCTGCCAAACGAGCACGGCGCAGCTCCAGGTCTGTCGGCGCCACTGGCAAGTTGTCAGATTCTGAATCCCTTCCTTCAAGCCGCACCTTGGACGTGGAGTCCGGGCCTACTGCCAGCAGTGCCAGCAACGTGCAGCCTCGGACTGGTCGCCTCGACCAATACTTCAAGAGTACTGGTACGAACCTTTCAGTTGCACCCACAGACAGACCACTGACCTGAAAGCTGACTTCCACATGTGGCGTGCGCATCCTGCACCTCCAGCCGACGAGGGTGCGCTGCCACTGACCAGTAGTCAAGGAATCTACGTCGGCTCCCAGGACAAATGCTGCTGTCACCACCATCCTCGCCCCTCTGCCATCCCGTTTCCAGGTCGATGGCCTCACACGCCTCAGGGCCTCTTTTCGCTCGCCACCACCATGAGCAAGTCCGAAGAGTTCTTCCTCTTCATGGACATGCAGGCTGAGTTCAAGTGGGTCTCTCACGAAATGACCCCGAAGCGGTGGGTTGAGGCGACCACCGACCCCAACAAGCGTCTCGCTGACCGATGTGATGACCCCGCTGCAGCTGCACCCAAGCACCCTCTCGCGCTGCTGTGCAAGCTTGGCGAGCTCGAGCCAAAGCTCATGCAGCGGATCGCACAGGGCAATTACAAGTGTAAGTGCTACTACCCCTACTGCTGTGCTGCCAGAACACCCACTCAAAGCCTCGCTGACGTGCTCCCTCCCCAGCGAAACGAAACACTGAGGAGTTCTGGAGGAAGGACTGTCATACCGTTCCGCTCGTTAAGCCTGACGCCCCTGGGACCTCAAAGAAGCGCAAGGTGCGCACCTGCTCGCGCTGTCAGACCATCATGTACCCCGGACCGGGGGACTCCGTCAACCACAGGAGGGCCTACTGTGCTCACGGTGTCAAGCAGGTCTCCAAGGTCGATGCCGTCCCGCCGTGGCCCCAGCCGCAAGGAATCTTCACCGCGGGAAAAGTGTTCCACCCGCAAGCGTTCTTCGTGACGCTGCAAGACATCTACGAGCAGTACTGCGCGCCCAGTGCCGAGCCCCCGCCGATCACCACCATGGAGGCCATTGTATTCGCCAAGCTCCTCACATCCCGCATGCACACGTTCGAGGACGGCTCCGTTGGATTTTGCCTCCTCGCTGACTACAAGCTCGATGAGAAGACCCCGGCCGGATACCTCATCGCTCCAAGTCCCAGTGGTGACAACAGTGAGTGCTACCTCCGCCTCGCATACCTCCAAGGCGACACCGCCGCCACCTCCCGCTGATGGCCCACTCGCCGATCAAGTCTCGTCCCAACTCAGTCTCCGGGGCTGCTGTCTCTCACTCCGCCATCATTTTGTCGTCGTCTCGCCACTTTCAAGTTGTCTCGCCCCACCGTTTTCAGGTTCGTTTATCGTAGCGTTTGTCATTCGTCGTCAGCCGCCGTCTCGTAGTTACGATGTAAGTAGTACGCCCCCGTCCGTTTCGAGCCGCACGCAGCGGCAATAGCAACGCGTGCCATGCCCCCCGTTCCCTGCCATTCCCGCCCGCCGCCCTGTGCTCCTGCTCTCCGCCGCCGTGCGTGCCGCACGTAACCCAAGAAAGAACGGGGTTCTTCTGCGGTCGAAAAAACTCGCGCGCCGCGGGTGTGTGCGACGCTCGGAGGGGAGGGGGCGCTCGCCGGATGGTAACGGTCAGAAAGATGGTCGCGCGCGCTGCCGGGGACTCGGGGCCGACTCGGGCCGGATCACGTGCGACCAGAATGGTCCAAATGGGACCATTGCGTGGGAACCCTGGATATGACAAATCTCCCGACTGTTGAGCGGATGGAAAAGGGGGTGGTGATGAATCGATGACCAATGATGTCTCTTCTGCTCATTCCACAATCTACTCCTAACATGGACATGATGCTCCTCGAGGAAGGTTGGTGCTCTCAGCATCAGTCCACATGCAATGTGACTCATTGACATCTACTAGATCTGTACCCATTATCACAATCCTTCCAGGCAAAGTACCGTGGCATGGCAGTCAATGGCTTCTATGAGTATCTAGCACACAATGAAATGTTGTTCAAGAATGCAATGCAGGCTAGTCAGATTAGTGGACGGTACTATGGCAGGTTCTGTTCCATTGTCCAGAGTTCAGGCACTGGGAAATCGAGGATGATGATTGAGGTAAATGAGCGATTTTATTCTCATCCATCTCTGGTAGCTGAATCATCTGCAGCTGTGCAAGAAGGGTGTCATTGTCATTTACATGAACCTGCGCTCAAAAAGGGAAGTATCAGCATTCCCTAAGCGTGATGAGGTTCCCTCAAATATCTTGATCAATTTCCCATCAACATCTTCAAAATATCAACTGGTGTGCCATGCATTCTTTATGGCTCTTTTTGAAACCATACAAGAAGAACTTAGCACCCTCAAGGGGGCTGCCATCCTGGAATGGGCTGTCAACATGTGCGATGTGAGTGAACATGGGCCATTGACTACAGCCAGACCCAACTTCTTTCGGAAACTTGAGGAAAATTATAAGGAGGTCAGCCCAACAGCGCATTCAGTCCTTCAGATTGGCACTGACATTGCAATATTCATAGATTCATGCTGATCTTAGATCCAGCAATGCAATGGTGTCTGACACTGAACGACTCCGTAGTTCCTATAAAAAGATGACTGGATGCCTTGACCACATCTTTACTGACAAGTCTGACAATCCCAGACTTGTGATTGCATTTGATGAAGCACACTCACTCACATCTATATACAATCCTGGATGGCAATCAGAATATTACCCAGCAGACATACTCCACAGATCCATAGAGGAATATTCACGTGACAGCCTTCATGCCACTTGGGTTGTGTTTGCTTCAACTACATCAAAAGTCGCACGTTTTTCACACCCTGATGAGCTATGTATGGTGATTCCATGTCATTCTGATCTCTCTACTCATTTGCCTTTCAGTTCCTTCCAACCGGGTTGTAAAAAAGGTATTCTTACCTTATGTTCAATTGGGATGGGACCAATATGCTAGGAGACTTGGGGCTATTGAGATCGAGAATATTTCCAAAATCAAGCACATTGCAGGCTATGGGCGGCCCCTGTAATACCCTTCCTCATTTGTTCAAGTTACAACAGTCAGCTAATGTTGCCACAGATGGCTTTCATATAAGGTAGCAGGAACAGGCCCCTATCAAGTGCTAGAGATAGCAGCAAGTAAGCTATGCAGAGGAGGTTTTAATCCAGCCGACAGACAACACATATTGGCTGTGTTGGGGGTGCGTTTCGGACTGAATGTCATGTTTGGACACACGGATTCTGTTGAGGTTCTGGAGACTGCTGTTGCAAACCATCTACTCGTCTGCATTGGGATGGCCTCAGACCACAAGTGGATGGACACAAGCTACCCATCTGAACCCCTCCTTTCGTGTGTGGCAGCAGATCAGCTCTACAGAGGCCGCAGAACACTGGGAACTAGTCTGGACACTCTTTTGGCTGCTGTCAAATCAGGCTTGATTGATATGGGACAGCGTGGCGAACTGGCTAGCCGACTACTCTGGCTCTTGGCAAAAGACTTATTTATTCGGTCGTGGGCGGAGAATCCAGTCAAGAAGATGCCAAGGACTTGGGAGGAACATCTTCCTGACTGCCAAATGACTCCTGTCGTAGATTGGCTCGAGTTCATTTTTGGACCGGAGGTGTGGAGAAAGGATGGGAAAACATCCCTTGCACGCGAGAAGTTCGCAAATGCGTATGTCAATTTCTCACATTGGGTTATGATGGCAGAAAATATCACTGGGTTGCCTCAAGGCAACGAGACAGAGTTGGTCGTCCAAGTTTAACCCTCATAATTTTGATTCTGACCAGCTGCCTTTGATGTAGCCTGAACGAGTGGACACGACGTCACTGGCAACGAACGAGCGCAGTTCAATGCTGCAACCAACAAGATCTCATTGGCAAGGCAATTCCTATGTATTTCAAAAATGAATCCATGCCAGAGCGGTCAGGAATGTCCCAGATTTTTATATCTGACAAGACTGGAAAAAGTAAACCCTCGAGTGATGATCTGCATTCCATCACTCGTGGACATTTATCTCTGGGCTGTGAGGATGAAAAACTCCCCTACATCGTAATCTTGGCAGATCTAGGCCAACCACCATCGCTTTCCCTAACTTTCCCTGAGCCAGGATCTACTGACTTCTGTCTGCGCATCTATGCTGCTGGCGTCGAGACTACCACATATCCATTCTTACAGAACCATTACAAACTCTTGGACACACTCCAGGACCTCGTGCGCCTCCAACAGATTTCGGAAGCAGAGTTGCCTGAGATGAAACATCTGGATGCCCAGTTTCAGTTCGGAAGTACGGCAACCTCTGGGCATATGGTGTGGGAAGAGGGGGACACGCTTGATGGCAGTAGGTTGTGCGATGAATGAACGTTTAACGAAGATGCATTACTTGAAATATGATCCATTTTGGCAATGCCTGGACTCTGTTCTTTCAATACAATTTTTCAGATTGTTCTGTATGCGGCCGCAGGTAGTAGTCATCAATGACATGAAACGTTCCCTCCTCGACACAGCCGTGAATGCCAACTGTTATAAATCCATTTGTGAGATTGATGGTCACACTACCGCTGTGTCGATGTTTAGTGCCGACCTAAACCGTGACGTTGAACTAAATCTGGTGTACACACTTGAAGTTTGTGCACAACCGAAACTTTCTGTTTCCTCGGGCAGCCAGAGTGGGGTCGAAATTTCAGGTTTGTACTGTGTTGCCCCGTTCGAAATGTGAATCTAAACTAAGTTCGAGCACTGAATAGACAGTGGTAGCAATTTGAGGTGCGGTGTACACATGCGTCCCTCTGCAATACTACAAATTTCGACGCAGTCGGTCTAATATCACTGCGCTGGTGAAAGCGTTGCATGACCATGTGGCTGTGGCCAAACAATAGTAACAAGTCCGAGTCGGTTGGTACGGGATGCTCTGTATAAGTCGACTTGAACAGTCAGGCTACTACTACCACCAGCACTTCCAGGAGGTTCGCTTCAGAGCTACATACTATGTCGAGCCCGTCCGATGAAATCACTGTGCTCAAGTTGCCTCAAGATTTTTGGCGCGCAGTTTGGGGAAACGGTTCCATCTTCCTGAAGCGCCAGGCCCATGGATCGCGGATCGTAGAGTATCTCGACTTCGGGGCGCATCTCGACGCAATGAGATTCTTCTGCGGGCCCATGGTATCATCGAAAAAGCTCTTCGTGTTTGGAGAGTACCGAGACGCGATGAACGAATTCAACGGTAATGGAAGTACCTACAAAAGGGGTGCATGCATCACTGGCCAACCTGGCATTGGTATTCCATGCGGAACTCACACTGGATGATTGCTAACAACGAGTCACAGGCAAGTCCATGTTTATCGCATATGCCCTTGTCGAACGCCTTCGCAAGAAACGGGCGACAGCTGTACACTGCAGTTTGAGTGACGGGAGTGATGCATACGCCCTGTTTTCCGAAAAAGGGCGTCGAGTTTCACCCAGGTGCAGATAGAATCCCGCTATGGAACCATCCTGACGTATGGGCGCTTTCGGACTCGACTTCCCGTGCCATCGTCCCCGCAATTGCCACATTCGTGGCAACTCCCGGCGTTCGAGTCTTCCAAACAACCTCTCCCATCGCTGTGCGGTGGGAACGCTGAACGAGGCACGCGGGGGTTGATCAGTATTTCATGGACCTCCCATCTGCTGAAGAGATCAGGGATTTCGCGTACGTAGCATGATGGTTGTTTCGCCACACAGTTACCTGACCAAACGTCGTCTCTTGGCTTTATTTTCGATTTCGACGGCGAGAAAATGGAAACCTTGGCAAACAAATGGGGACGTGTTCCTCGCACGCTGCTGGAACTGTGTTCCAGTGATCAGAGGGAAGGAAATCTTCGGGATACGACCCGGAAGTATGCCAAAAATGTTGCTGAAGACATTCGGCCAGCCTTGTCAGCGATCGACCTGTGCGACAGTCCGCGTTTCCCTGGCGCTTCTTCCATCTTCTTCATAAGACCGCGTAAAGAAAACGACGCCATTTCACACCATCGTTCTGTCCTGGAGGTTCCCACACACTGGATCATGGCAATGCTGAGCGACGCGAGCAGGGAGATGAGTGTTTCCAAGCAACGCGAATTTTTCGACGACTTGTCTGGACACCCTCAAGCCCGTGCTGTGGCAGACTGGCTGTTCGAAAAGTTTTGTTCATCGACACTCGACGACAAACCCATCACGATCACCTGGCATGATACTGGGCCCTCTTGGACCGAGGTCTTCACTCGTTCCAAATCCATAGTTGGTCGTGTTGTCGGGCGATTTTCAATATTCACCCCCTTTCTGCTGGAGCCCATCCAGCTCGACTTTCCGTGGAATCGATGGTGCATTGGTCACCAAAGACTGTCTCCTTCTCGTGAAGACAGAGGATGATCGGCTTTGAGCGTCCGAGGGATCCTCAAGAAGGTATAGATGAACTGTGGGGTTCACCACCCACGGACGTGAAGGATATGGAATGGAAGCTGTTGTTCATCGGTGATCGCGAAGCTGAGACCGAGGCGGTCTCGGACCGTTATGCTGCTCAGTTGACGTAGATGCAAGCCGGTGGAAACTGCCCGTCGGGCGACTCGTTCTCCCACCCACTACGGAGACGTCGAACGATTTTGAGTATGCTGTGAGTCATGAGCTACGTCCGATATGGGTTCGTCGACCAGGCTTTCCATGAAGAACTTTGTTCGTGCCGATGGTTCCGAAGGTCTACGTTGATCCAATGTCAGGGGATGAAGAGGAAGCCATAGTCATGTCCTGAGTGTACGGCAACGAGTCGTTTCTCGCGCAACAGGCTTTAGTTTTGTAAAAACCTTACTGACTTCCACAGAGAGGACCCTTCGACAGGACGGCATCATTGTACGCATGACAGAACATGCGCCCATGGTATGTTATTATTATACGAAAACCACGATTTCTTTCCTTTGCTTTGTGAACCGAGTCGGGGAGAAGACAGGCAGAAATGACCGTAAAAAGCACAAGCGATCGGACGGTGCGAACATATTAGGCCGACTCGTACGCTCTAAGAGAAAAACCAGAAAGTGAAAAAGGACCGTTGTCGTTTGAATGCGCGGATGGTTGATGGACGGCATGAGCAGAAAGCAATGCAAGTTGTAATAACAGGAAAATAGGCACAACAATGTAATTATGACCTAGAGCAAAAAAAGAAAGTTGATGGCGCCGTGTCGTCCTTGGGTGAGAGAAGATAAGGAGCCAAGCCACGACGCTAGCGTAGCGAATCCGCAATGTAAAAAACGAGGACGGTGAACACACGAATGCGTAAGTAGGAGTAATGCATAGAAATAATGAGAATGAGGGAAAGACGAAGCTCACATGCTGACGTCGATGCACGCGCAAATAACGACGGCACCGTCGAGGTGGACCCAGCCCCTCAACGTACGCGCGCACGGCCAGTATACGGCAAAACAGAGGGCGATCAACGTTGCGAAGCAAAGAGGGAGAGCACCTTTTCGGCGTTCTCCTTGTACTTCTTCAGCTTCTTGCTCTTCTGTTTCTCCGGTTCCTCGTTGGTGTGAAGAGGATGATGAGAAACATACTTGACCGCCTCAGGCGATGCTGGGTGCGAGACAGGCTCGGCGGTATCGCCGTTGGACTGGTCTGACGACTGGCTCTGGTTCCCAACCGACAGGGCCGATTCCTTGGACCTCAACGAGGGTGACATGGCGCTGGCGGCAGACACTGACGGCGTCAACAGACCGTTGCTCGAGACCGACGAGATAGTCGCGCTCGTGGGTGCATGAGAGAGCGTGGACGTCTTGATCGTCGATGCACTCTTGGCAGAAAAGGACGAAGGTGGCGATTTTCCTTTCAAAAACTGCGGCGTCTTTCGGAATTTGAGACCAGGCGCACGTCCTCGACGCTTTTCAGAAGGACTGGGCGAATCCCCGAGCTCCACGCCATGGAGGTCAGATTCCTTCGAGAGACCTGAGAACGACCGTCCACCTATGCGTTGGGATGGCGTAGACGCCTTGCGGAACACGGCCAACCTGTACCGGTCCACGACGCCGCGGGCAAAGAGACTCGGGCCCTTGGTGCCGTTGCGGTCTTCGCCGTCAGCCTCGATGAAGTCCCAATCATCGTCTTCCTCTTTCTCAGTCATATCATCATCTTCGTCAGCACCATCGGATAAGAAACGGTCCAAAGCAGGCACGCCAGATTTCTCGCGGCGGCCGCGGGTATTCCGAACGGTGGCCTTGGAGGACGCGGTAACCTTTGTAGCCTTTGGTTTCGTGTCCTTGGCAGGCGGGGGAGGTGCGGCTTCTGTCGGCTCTGCCGGAACCTCCAAAACAGGTGACTCTATAGTCTGAGGCACAGGCAGAACGTCGACGGATGGCACGGGTTCGACAATAACCTCGACCTCTTCTGGTTCTGGCTCTTCTTCCACAAGCAGCTGTGGTCGCGCTTCCGGCGTCTTGGGCTCAGGCTCGACCGACTGCTCGTCACCGACAGGAGACTCAGCGACAAAGTCTGCCTCGCGAGGAGGCAGAGCAGGGCTGTCCAAGACGTCCGTCAAAACTGAAGGGAGGTCTTCCTCGTCTGTCTCCTCCTCTCCCGAATCACCGTCGTCGTCTTCGTCGTCATCGTCTATGATGACCGAATGACGCCCCTTGAATGAGTAGCCATCGAACACATCTACGGAGCTCTCATCTGGGTGCACAGACGGGCTACGCGAATGAGAGGGTGTCGGGTATGCTTCCTCACCGTCTGCACCTTCACCATCGGTATGATCGCGGTCTTGATCGGTATCTACTTGATCTTGATCGTTGGGGTCATCTATCACTGGTTCCATGTCCAGGAACGTGTCATCGAAATTCTGGGTATCACTAGCATTTGAGGGGTCGATGGGTGGGATATAGGGGGCTAGTAAAAAAAGACGATAAAGGGACGAATTTGAACAGACAAAATTGAGCGAGTCAAGCGAGATGCCTCACGTATGTAGCGTTTATAGTACACGTGCGACCAATCGCTAAAAAGTGCGATCAATCGTCAGGTCTAAATGAACATCACATGCGTTCCCGTCCTACTCACATCATGGAAAAATATGGGTGCCGTTTGATCCGTGGTTCGCATATCCTTAGTGCGGGATTTCGTTGAAGCAGCTACGAAGAGCGCATATAAGCAGGCTAGAAGCCCTCAAAAGAGATGTTCACTTACGCCCCGTATCAAACTCTTCGTGTCTTGGTCCATCGCTCTATCTTCAGGGAACTGCAATTCATCTTGCAGTACCCTGACGTACATATCCGAATGATTATTCGCCCAGAATGGCGTCTGCGGAAGGGACGTCAGCACCCTCTCGCATGACACGTAGAGAGGCAACGCGGTTAACGTACGATTCCTGTCAACATCTCATAAAGCATCGTGCCAAAGCTCCACCAATCGACTTCGTAGCTGTACTGCAGTCCCTGTATAACCTCGGGAGCGAGGTACTCTGCCGTACCGCAGAATGTGGTCGTGGTGTCAGGCGGGACGACGCCCTGCCCTGGCCAACCAGGGGCGAGTTCCTGACCCTTTTCGCTTTTCATCCAGGGCGGAGTTGTAGGTTCGCTGCCAGGGGAACAAAAGAACTCCCCTCGAGTTCCAGAAGGCGTGGGCGGTGCTGTGGTCGGCAATACCCGGCGAGGGAACTCTTTCGAAAGGCCAAAATCCGTGAGGACGATGTGACCGTCGGCCCCAATCAGGATGTTCTCTGGTTTGAGGTCGCGGTAAATGACGCCAGCCGCATGGAGACCTTCCACGCCCTCGACAATCTCCGCGGCATAAAATCGAGCGCGATCGCGGCCAAGCCTGCCCCAACGTGCAAGCTGCGTGGCAAGGTCACCACCTGGATGGAAGTCCTGTGGAAATTGAAAAATAGGGAACGGGTTCAGTGGTATCGCAATCAATAACAGTATAAAAAGGGGTCCACGGACCATGACCAAAAACAAATTCTCCTTGTCATGGAAACTCCACCAAAGCTTGACCACGAACGGGTCCTTGGCTTCCTTCGCCATGCGCTTCAAGACAGCTTGTTCGGTCAACGTATGCTGGAGCTCTTGGTGCGCCAAGACGTGACGCTTGGTGATTGCTTTGAGCGCATACAAGTCCGAGCTCATCTTGTGTCGCACTAACAGGACCTTGCCTGCACAACCCTTCCCAAGGACACGCATCATCTCGAAGTCATCAATGGCGACTTTTCGTTGTGCCTTCCTCTTGCGGTTGGGGTCGGTCGACAGGGAGCGCTTCTTGCGCGCACGACGAGCAGTGGTAGATATTGACGATTCATCACCAGTAGTTGCGGAGGATGTGCCGTCTTGCATGGTGGATGAGGTATGTACTCGTCGGCTGGTCCTGTCGGGATCGGCCGAATGCGAACGCGGGATCCTCGACACCGGGGTATCAGCAACGGGAGTCGGTAGGGTGGTTTCCTCCTCCTCAACGGCCCCATTCGTAACGGCATCCGTGTCGATGTGCTGTTGAACGGTCTTGGCGTCGCCAGCGGGTGGAACGTCCGACATACCATCGTCGGATCTCTCTATCTCGATGGTCTCCAGCTGCATCGCAATGAACTGCGACAAGGGCACCAAATCTTCCTCCTCCTCTTTGATACGATCCTCCCGAAGATCGCTTCCACTCGGGTCATTTAAAATGACCTCCTCCTCAACGGTATCGTTTACGCTCTCTACACCATCTATCATCTCACTAAGGTTGGTCGAGCTGACGCTGGTCGAGCTGGGTTGCGCGGACACATCTGCCTTTGTGCTGATGTGTGCCGCAAGGTCGGAGCGTACGCGCTTGATGGCCCTTTCGGCACGTACGCTCTGCAGATCGTCGGTGCGTACATGAACGAAACGTTTCCAGGCACGTGTCTGCCTGAGTGACGGATCGTTGGAGATGGTGGTCAAGTATGCGGCGAGCGCCGTCATTGTGGTATTGGCGGGTTTTCCGCTGGAAACGATGTTGGTTGACAAAGGGGGGAGGCTCGTGAAAGGGTCAGCAATCTCTTGCGAGGGGGAGACTATATGATCAGCCGTCGACGATCCGAAGTTGGGGCTGTTTGGCGCTCGGATAGACATTTGACGGCTGACCTTGTTTGTCGATGGCGACGCGAGGCGCGAAAGGGTATTCAGGAACGTGGATTTGCGCTTTGAGGGCTGCTGGGGGAGAGAGGCGACATCGATCGGCAGCTTGGGGAGTTTGGATGCGCCGTCGACGTCTTCGAGTTTCGCGTGCAGCTCGACCACCTCTGTGGCTGTGCGCGTGAGGGTAAGATTATGGGTAGGTGCTGGAAAGGACAGCGGCGTTAGTGATGATACAGGGGTGGATGGAACGAGAAGAAACAATAAAGGGACGCCTGATTACGAATGTCCGCATCAAGATGCAGGAGGCCACATAGGGAGGGCACCGATGGGCACGGAGGCGACATGCATACGGCTCAAAAGGAAAATATGGAGTACATGTAGGTGCGAAGCGTGTGGGAGGAGGGCGGGGAGAACGATGCGACTCACTCTTTATGTAAATAGAGTATGAGCGGGCATCATGTGGCGTCTCTGCGACGCTGATACTCCAGGGACCTTCTTGAGCTTCGATGCGGAGGGGAGGTCTTCGCATGGATCGCGAAGGAGCGGCGTCTAGGTTCTTCATGCTGCGGACGGAGTTGTTGTGAGAGGCGTGTTTATTGTGAGGAGGGGCGTTGGGTGACTGGAAAAAAGCGAGGTCTGTGATGCTCGAACACTCTTTGGTGGGGCAGTGGTAGGTCCTGGAGGTGTCGACACTGGCTCTGGCGGGGGGCTCGCAGGGACGGCAAGAGTCGGCAGAGGCACGGGTGCGGATGGGATTGACGTCCTTGAAGGAAAAGGCGAAGACGGACTTGAAGTTTTTCTTTGAGAAATAGACGTGGTGGTGGGTCGCTGATGCACTAGGCATGCGAAGGCGGGTTCAAAGGGGAAGTATTCTCGCAAGACGAGGGGGAGAAGGAAGGAAGGAGAGAGGGCCCAGTTGGATCGAACACGGAATTGACAGATTGGTCAGTTTTGGCGGACGTGCGGTGGGTGCGTGAAAGCCACGAGCAGCGGAAAAAGATGGTGATCAGTCTGCCTCGAGGCTCAGCTGTGCGGCGTCGTGCTATCCACAAATAGCAAGGCGATTCAAAACCGGACGACCTCCGAGCTGCAAAATTGAATGGAACAAAGGAAGGTGGTTGGACTTTGCGGTGTCGTTAGGGCGGAGACGTTTATTATTACCTGGAGCCTGCGGCGACACTCGTCCGACCAACGTAATGTCCATCGCGACCAAAAAAATACCACTGAGACGTTACAACTCTTTCCCAGCGGTGCTGTCAACCCGAGGCTGCGCAGCAAACGGACCAGGGTTACCGCTTTCCAAGCGATTACCGATTTAGTTTCCGGTCCGTTCCATAAAATCCGATCCTCGCCATATCACTCAACGAGCTATCAGCAGCCTATCGAGCTTGTTGCATCACTCGTCACAAGAAAAAAAGTATAGATTAAGAACTTCCATCTCGCTTCGGTGGAACCCGGGGGTGCCCGAAGGAAACGCCCCCCAGTATTAGTGTGACCCTAGAGAAACCCAGCACAGAGGCTACGATGATTAGTGACAATAATGCGCTCATCTTGTGACCAGTACCATGCGCCGGATCACGGGGTCCCTCCCATCCAAAAGCTCGATCAACTTGGAAACTCACATGAGCGATCAGCCAGGAAGCAACGAAACAGGGTGGCCTGTCACTTACATACTTTGATCCATTCAGACACGGCGATGGACTCGTGCCAATGAGAGAATGCTGTTCGAAACCGATATCGCCTAGCTCACCAGCCATCTGCCAGCACGACGGCCAACCAACCGCGTTTTGGCGATGAAGACATGCCTCGTGGCCTACTTGTGCTCCCGGGGAGAGAAGGCCTCTTTCATACGAGACTCAACGACGTACTGTCGAAATATATAAGCACAGCCCTCGATGTGTATCATCTTCACTCACCAGTTCTCACTGCCCACTGGCAGTTGTCTTTGATGAGCAGTCGGCAATCCCCGAGGGAAACGACCCCTATGATACACACCCCCCCGCCCCTCCCATGCAAGGTAATCCTATGTATATGGTAGGTCTGTGAGCAACACCAACGTTCGTCCTCGTAATTCGTCCGCGCCGTGACCTACTCTGTGAGTCCTCTCCTTCCAATTTCGTTGTTCGCACTGCTGTTATTTTGACACACTTTTTTTTTCCTGGTCCCTCCATCAGAAAACGCTTACATATTCACCCATAAAACCGCCGTCTGGGACCTGCGTCAGACGACCAACCGTCTCGAAGAAAGTTGGAGTGCGTGGTCACTTTTTTTTTTTGGGCGCCCCTCGCTAATTTTCTCTCCGCAGGTCCGTTTAACCACCATCTCACCGTTGAATTCCCAGCGCCAACCTCTCTCCCACACGTCCATCCCCCCGATCTACACCCTCTCCACGGAACAAGGTGCGATGGCCGCCGAACCCACACGCGAACCAACTATCTCTGTCGAGGAGCTAGAGGATGAAGAAGAAATCGACGACGGGGAGGAGAGCGACGTTTATGAGGTAGAGGTACGCTATTCGGCTCTCCGTCGGGCGCATGCTTTTCCCCCGCTCACCTATAGCATGGTAGGGCGATGACGACGCTGACGCCTATCAGCCAGACGAGGACGAGGACGAGGAGGAAGAGGAGGAAGAGGGAGGGACGGGAGAAGTTGAGCCGCAAAACGTAGGACCCTACCTCTTGCCCAAAGTGACGTGCTTCTTATAGTTCTTGCCAGATGACCGCTCTCCTTTTAGGCAAAGTACGTTCGTTCATGCCCCCGTAAACGTCCATCGCCGATTTAAACCCCGTTCGTGCAGCAAAATGGCACCTCCCACGAGGAGGATGAAGAGGACGAAGAGTATCAGGAAGACGGAGAAGGCACAGCGGAGAACCCCATTAACCTCTCGTCGGTGGTTGCAGGGTCCAAGCGAGGTGTTGATGAACTTGCTGAGGAGGATGGTGACGGTGAAGAAGATGACGGGGAAGCTGAGGCTGAGGGGGAGACTGTTGCCAAGAAAGCTAGAGTGTAACCCCGCGTGGTCAAGGTGCACCGAAAAAGGGAGTAGCTTTTCTATGCCTAGCCTTGCACATATTACAGTTGAATCGTTTCGATAGACTTGCTTCGCTTTCGGTTACCGTTCTTTATTGATCATTATATATCTATCTTCTTGTAAGGATTTTTGTATGTACATATGTCGAATATAGGACTCTACTGTTTTCTCAGCGCATTGCCCATGTTCAAGGCCAGTGCTTCCGACCCTCAGATAATATACTCGTTCCATGGACTGTATTTCACAAAGTAGTCATCGATGTGCCATGCGTTCAAATGGGAGTTCTCATGACAGTACAGAGTTAGTTGGTACAGAGAAACACTAAAGGCACAACACCTTCCACGATGAAATAAGTCAATTATGTAAGCCATACAAAAGAATCAGAGCCAGCCTCGAACCATAAATCCACCTCATTTAACTTAGTACCCCCTCGTTTGACTTCGTGCGTCGGTTAAAGGGACATACTGGTTTAGCGCACACCCCAGCCGTGCAGAAATGAAAAGGTGATATATAGCGATACCAAGATATCAATGAGAGAAGGTGATCATAACCAGGTATCGAAAGAGCACATCAATCATCGAATTCCATGAGATCGAACGCCTGAGGGTAGTAATGGATACTGACCATGACGTCCATGAGCTCCTTCTTTGTCACCTTCCCCTCTGCATCTTTCTCGATCTGCCAGATAGACTGGTTATATGTGCCGACCGGTACGAACATTCTTCCGGGTGCTTTGAGCTGTTCGACAAGGGTGTCGGGAAGCCTCCCGGAGGCAGCACCGACATGGATAGCATCATAGGGACCTGTGTACGATTAGATCACATCTGGCGAAAGTGACCAGGATACCGCGTACCAGAAGCAGGGTAGCCTACAGAAAAGGGACACGTAAGCCAGTCCGTTTTAGCCTCTACCAGACGGTGATCGCCCACCTTCTCTTCCATCCCCAGTCACGACCGAGACCCTACCCTCTTCTAGAGCAGGGCCCAGACCGCTATTGACCAGATTGCTCTTAGACCACTCGACCAGTTCGGGAATGTGGTCTATGCCGACCACTCTACCCTGGGGAGATCCAGGTTGCGACGGGGAGACAAGGCGGTGGAGCACGGCGCAAAGGTAACCCGAGCCGCTTCCCACGTCGAGGACGGTCGCCCCAGGATGGAGGAAAGGTAGTAGATTTTCCAAGGCATGAGCGTGCTGCAGTACCAGTACAAGTCGGGTCGACTGAACAACACGAACGTATCGGGCGTACCATGTGGGGCGCAGATATGGTTGCGCCGTGGCCAATGGATCTGGGCCGCCGTCAGCGAGTCGGCGGAACAGGGCAAGAACAGGGCAGACTGAGGCGAGTCTTCGTACGCCTGCGTTCGTTTGAGGACAAAGTTTGCACGATCTACGTTGGCCATCGCCTGCGAGAGCGTCAGGGGTTTTCAGGGGTCCGACAGGCACGAACGGAACATACATCGGCAACGCGATCCGTCGTGACGACTCCATGCCTGGCAAGGTTGGAGATGAGTTCGGCATTGGTTCTTCCAGAGCACCTCCAAGCCATGTCGAGCAACAAGGAAGCAAGCACCGAGTCTTCCGCTATTTCTAGACTCAGAGCTGTTTGGCACGATTTACTACGCGGTATTAATTAACCCCTGACCCAGAGCCGACCTAGAACGCGAGGATTCGCTCTAGAGCATCCTTTTCGATGGTGTTTCAAGTTCCATGATAGTTAGTCTCCACTGCAAACGGTGGGCGTTGTGAGCCCACGCCCTCGCAGGCGTGCCGAATGCATGATCCCCCTGTTTCCGTCCTCATTTGGTCTGTACTTGGAGCTGGAATCTTTCCATCTCAACCCGGAGCCGCGATAGACTCACGAAATGATTCGTGAGGAAGCTAACTGGGTGATCAATCATTTTTGTTGCATCTCCGCATGAGACCAAACAGAATTGAACAAGCCAGGCTCGGCCCTCGCACCGACTAAAATAGGAGCCTGGTACTGTACAGTATTAGACGAGCAACAGAGTACAATCATATCATATATAGGGAGAACGATTGGATAAGAGAAACAAGAACGAAGCTCACCATCGTTCACCCATCATCTCGCGTGACCCTCGACAGTTTTAAATTCTGGAGAAGACCTTTTGGCCGAGCCTCGGGCTTGATCATGAGTACATTCGCTCCACCACAATCTACCATGCTCCAGAACCTACCTCGGCACGAGTATGATACCCCCGAATCCATTGAAATACCAGTTGCTGAGCGCTGGTGGCCCAAGCAGTATGAAGAGGGAGAGCACAACATATGAGAACCTGCCAGAATCCCGCAAACAATTTCGAATCAGAGACCTCTATCATTGACCAGAGGGCAAGGCGCAACAGCATTCACCCATAGCAAATCAAATCTTCTCGAGCATACACTGAAAGTGTGGAAAGGGACGCCAATCTGGATTCGAGACCGTTCATTGACATTAGCTTGGTACAATGACATTCGACTGGCAGCCTCGAGGGTGTTCATCTGGTCCCACTTTTGGCACTGCTCGAAAAAGCAATTTACACGCCGAGCAACCTCAACTATTTCAATACGAAGGGTACGAGTGTCTCACAATCTCAACGCTTGCATGTGATTCGGCGAGGCTCGTGCGGGAAGGGTTCATTAGGGGACCGGGGTACAGCACTACCGCCAGAAAGGCACTGCAAGATGAACCTAACACCAAGTTGGTGCGATTACTATTGTATCGAGACTGGCTAATCACACAAAGGAAATAATCAGACACAAAACAGAGCTAATATGATGTGTGACACGAGCACCATAAAAAAGAATCTCGGATAATCCCTTCACATGTCATACAACATGCTCTTCTGCGCAAAACGATTGTCCCTGTATTGATCATATTGCTAGGCACGGCATCCAGTGGAGCTTTACTCATTCAGGTCGGAGCATAGAAATTGCAGGTGAGATGGCAGTATGCCAGTGTTATTTGCATTACTCATTTCTCCGCGACTTTCGCCTGCAGGATGCCATCGGCCTCAGGTTGTTCCCTCGCCTGACGCTCCGTGTGAGGGGTGGACGAGGCTTTATAGAGTCGACGAAAGATATAGATCGAAGGAAAATGTCTGTCTGGAAGCCCCCCAGCAACCTCGTTGATGGTCGACACATACAAGCGATCCATTGCGGCAACGACAGGGAGATACATAGCAAAGACCACGAAACGGAACATCGTCGCCATTACGTTGCCTGTATTTCATTCACATGATCAATCTTACATGCTTGCACAAAGAATGGAAGTCACATACGCTCGTATTTCGTGTTGTGAAAGATGGAAAGATAACCCTGAATGGATACCATGGCCCCATACGTTAGGCGTACAACTTTCGTTCGTTCCACAGTTTTTGGGTCCCGTGCCAAGATGATGCCCCAGGAGAGGAGGATGAAGCACATGATGACTGTGTGCCAGTACATGCCTTCATAGAAGAAGGGATCTTCATCCAGGCCCATGGTGTGGCCAGTGGAACGATTGAAGAAGTTCAAGAACTCCACGAGCTCAGCGAGAAGGAAGCGATCCAGGGGGACGAACACGAGCATGGTGTCAAGGAGTAGATAAATGTAGTAAGTAGCCGACAGCTGTATTTCCGTCGAGACATTTTCTTCAGCCGAGTGCTGTAGCGGCTCCATGAGAAATAGGGGTTGTTCTGACCTACGTCGCACGGGCCGAAATGTGGCAGGTATCTAGGTCCTGAACGGTTTAGGATCATTCCCAGGGTCACGTGACTTCGCCATAGGGTTCTTGGGTCCCAATCGAACCATTGTTTGAAGTTTGCCCCTAGACCGAAGGGGAGGATTTTTCCGCTCGAAGGTCGAAAAGTCTGGTGGGCCCTTGAGGTGCCACAGTTGTGCTAGACTGATCGTACCGACAAATATGGCATGCATGCATGTATAGTAGGTACAGGGCAGACTAAAACGAGAATAGAGCGAGCATGAAATGAGCACAAATTCGAGACGAATGGAATGAGTGCGCAAAAACGCGGCCAAAGGAAAGGAGCCAGGTATGAGGACGGACGGAGGCAAGGACAGCATGGACCAATGGCGATGTAGGAGACTCAAGCTCCCTACAGTGATATTCCTACATTCTCCGACCATTCGTCCATCCTCCGAGCTCCTCCGAAGTCATCCGCCGCTCCTCCGAGACCCAACAGTCATGGGCCATCTTCTCGAGTCGGAACTCCGATGTCCGGAGTATCGGACCTTTGTTCCCGCGCCCCGAACGAGTCATCCGTGAGTCGGAGTTGTGTTTCCTTATCAGGTTATTACTCTATTTAGTATCTACATTCGTTCCTTTATGTTTCCTTTTGATTCACAGTCTCGGGAATACCCAGACTCTAAAGTTTGTACATAGAACTTAGTTCTAGAAGTGAGTTACCACCATCCAGCATCAGTTCTAAGTCTCCGAAGTCAATTCCCTTCATTTCCCTTCAACTCCAGTCAAGTCCAGCCAACTCCAGACAAGTCCTGTCAACTCCATAGTTGATTCCTTAGCCCTACC
>JBBPTO010000481.1:0-29222 GCA_038094155.1 Pulveroboletus cf. aberrans
TTAGAATACCAAAACCATTTCTAATATCAGCACTACATCCCTATCCATCAACATAGTCCTTTATCACATGAAAAAGTCTAGTATAGAGGCTGTGGTAATCAAGAAACCTGTCCCATACTTGACAACTCTATCTGCTAATGTATTATTAAGCCATTTTCTGCCATTTTCTGGCCCTACTTGCATCCACCCAACACCATATGATTAATTTGAAGCTCTTATAACCATATAATCTCCTTTAAGTCCAGTTCTAATGCATATAAGCAAAATTCAAGTAAGCTTTGTAATGTTTAATAGAAAGGAGAGGTCATTTATTGATTACCACAGCCTCTATACTAGACTTTTTCATGTGATAAAGGACTATGTTGATGGATAGGGATGTAGTGCTGATATTAGAAATGGTTTTGGTATTCTAAATAGCATTATTGGCCTTGCAAAAGCTAATAAAATACATAGTGTGTTGAACATTAATAGAGAAAAGCTTGATTAGATGAC
This sequence comes from Pulveroboletus cf. aberrans, assembly GCA_038094155.1. Classification (NCBI taxonomy): domain Eukaryota; kingdom Fungi; phylum Basidiomycota; class Agaricomycetes; order Boletales; family Boletaceae; genus Pulveroboletus; species Pulveroboletus cf. aberrans. The sequence goes on from JBBPTO010000481.1 coordinate 493, forward strand.
CTCCACAAGACTTTAAAAGCTCAATAAGTTTGTTTTTTCAAAGTCTGGATATAGTAGAGCAGTCTACAACAGTAAAAGCAAGCAGAGTGACCAGCATCAAGCATAGAGAGAATAATATTCTCCTGGGTAGTAAGGATAGAATATATGATAATAGTGATTACAAATAATGAGGAGTGTGAATATATTTAAACTCAGACAAAATCATTATATGTATATCTTTGTTTGTTTGACCAAAGAAAGCCAAATATCATGTCATTTAATGGATATTATATGCACCAGCACAAAAGTGAAAAAACCATTGCAATGGTATTGCTGTTTTGTAATGGCCATATCTCCGGCACCACCAGACCGAATCACGTGATCCATGGACCGTTACGTAGCCAGGGGCGTGTACTATATTCGGTATCCCAATCGCTAAGCGAGATTCCCATGATTATAGCCAGTACACTACATACACTCTAAACATAGCAAACATTGCAACAGTTTTTGGAGTCACTGTATCTCCAGTTGTAATGTCGAATTGAGCACTTGACATTCTTTCTCTCTGATCAGCTTGACACTTGGCTCTCCACCAAACTCCAATTGATATCTCCATTCTCCTCCGAGTCTAGATAACTCATATCTGCACTTCTGACCCTCCATAAATACAGGACCACAACACTGATACTTGGGCAGTGGCACACCACACAATGTGAAGCCAAGGTCCTACTAATAGCTCAGGAGTTCCAGAGTTATACTGGAGTTCACCCACACAGCTCTAACAGTCCCTCAGGAACCTGGAGGAAGGTTGAAGAGGGCACTTGGGTTGAATGGTACCACCTGGTTGTTCTCATTCATCAAGGAGGATGAGTGAGATGCCCCCCCCTTCCTCCATTTTTTATCATTGATTCCATGGCTCACTCCATCAATGTATTGACCAACTTGAGGATTAATATGAATTGTTGGAAGGCTGCTGCATTCATCATATCATGGTCTGAGTAGAATCAATGCCTATCAGAGTTCTGGTGCAATATATCTATATCATTAGTGATTATTTCCTGCCAGAACACCAAGACTGATCAATCAGCCTCTGAATGAGATTTGAATTACACATTGACATTTCAAAAAGAGATGTGTACATGTGGTACAGGGAGGACACCAAAATTATAGTTCAGGGAGTTGGTGTATGTAGCTAAAAATAGCATCATCACCATCACTGGCACTGTGTCCATTACAATTATCATCACTATTGCTAATATCATCACCCTCAATCTCACAGTTGCTGTCCTTGTCACCATTGATCATTTTATCTGTTCATATGATATTCATGAATTCCCTGGTCTTGACACCCAGCAGGTCACTATGTAGGGTGAGTAAATGAGAAGAAGAAAGGAAGTAAATAAAAGAAATTGCACCATGTGCCTTCATACTGAATGAGAAAATGATACTTGTGTGCACAAAACTGCTGTCCACAGACTCAGAAAAGGATATCACCTTCATCCTCACTATGGGCTGGAAGAATAAATCTGTGACTGACAACAAGGGGTATGCCATTCCTGTCCCTCCAGAACACAAGATGTTTCCACTCTTCCTCAGAGACAGAATGAGCCCCCAACATTGATTGAGGGCAATGAAGCTTCTTCAGAGGGGGTTTAGGATCATTGGAGGATTCACCATACTGCTGCGTTCTGCATTTCTGCCTGCTATGAGGTTAGATGTGTGCAGATTAATTATGTAACTTACTTCAGTGTGGCAAGTTTCTTCTTGACCTTTTTACCCTTCCACTGAGCTAGGCAATCAAAGATATCCCACTGTAAGATTATCAAGATTTGGGCACCACAAGCTATTACCATCTGACTGGGTGAACTAACTAATGAGAAATACCTTTATTTCAAATATTGAAGCTCACTCTTCTGGGCTGTTGACCTCAACTTCAGTGAGCTTCTCCATTTTTAATTGCAGCCTTTGCAGGTCTGCAATATGAAGGCAAAGCCACTTGGTGCTGGGCTGTTTCACTCATCCATGATCTGCCAGAATGGCATGAAGAGCAGTAAGTCAGCTAGTTTGGCTCTGAGCTGAGAGGCATGCTATTCAAGAATATTCATGTAATGGATGGATAGTGGCAAGCTTCTTGGCATCCATTCCAAGATCCACTAGGCATAATGTATGCCTGGAAGGCTGGGGAGGAGGGGGTAGATCATCAGTGAGAGCTGACTCAGCATGTTGGCCATGCAGGTTGGATGGACTGTAGTGATGTGCAGTGGTGGTGGTGGTAAGCATCAATGTAGGCAAGTATATCATACAAACTTCTCACCTATATACATATTATTCTGGAATCTGCACTTGAGCTGGGATGTTGGATTGCATGCACAAAAGGCTTGTTCCCAAAGGAAGATATCCCAGGTCATGAGATTAATATCACCTACTAGAGGGTTGACTGTCAAAGAAAAAATGAGATAACCTATTAGATGCTCACCAGTGTCAACCAGCCACCCACTGGTATTCAGTTTCAGAATGTCATTCAAAGGGAAATTTTACCTAGTGACATAAGATGTGACATTCCAGATAGTTAGTTTGAAGGATCTCCACAAGCCAGTATTCACATTGTCATTACCAATTTGCATGTGTTTGCAAGTCACAGTGGCTGGATCAATATTTAAGACTGGCTTAAATATGGTGAACATGAGACCAGCATCATGAAATACTTGAAGATTAAGTTGAGGTTCAGATTTAGTAGAATTTTTGCGAATGGTTATGAATTTCCTACATTCCACATTGAAACAGGGAGAACAAGAACTCATTCAATTGGAGCAGATCAGGAATGACAGGCTCTCTTTTTGGGGTGGTGAAAATATTCTTTGGGTAGAGGAAGGTGACATGCGAATCTTTGACATGCTGAAACATGATTAGTTGACCTGAAGTCTCAGCAGCATGTGTCTAGAAATAATAAACTTACCAACACCTTACTATATGCACAAGATGAGCTTGTTAGTTTTGGTAATGCTGTTGAAGCAAAAGCATACCCATCAGAATTAGTTGGGTTTATAAACTGGAACAAGTTCCATTTTCCCAAACATGGCAAGGTGGCTTATTCATTCTCATAATGAATGATCACACTGAAGAGAGGTCAACTGACCTAGACTGCTATAGGTCTCTGGAAAGAAAGCTATTGGGTCAATAACACAAAGAAAGAAAATAAAGGAATGATTGGTTTGTTCCAGGGGAATTGCAGGTAGAGAGACAAGAGAAGGCAACTGCAGGGCTTACAGAACACCTTGATAGATAATCTAGAAGAGCTCCTGAATACCTCAGACATGGCTAACTGGCAACAGGACTTGATTAATGAGGGCTGAAGACTCAGACTCTAAGTAAGTGAGAGATAGATGATGAATTCTTTTTGCTGTGTGCAAAATACAACTTTTATAGTCTGCACACACCTGAGACTCTAAGTAAACATAAAGAATAGAGCATCAAATGTGAATCCAGGGACCAGATCACAATACAGAGTGTCCAGTACATAGTGTCCAGTACACTATATATAAAGTAGAAATCAATCTGTTAGATGGACCAGACTGGAGAGAGATGGATTTGAATAACTGGATATGTACAAGTAGGACAGACTGGAACCAGATTGGACATGAATTGACACAGATTCTTGATAATTTGACAATGACCTAGTGAAAGTCAAATAGACATAGAATGACTGGATATGGACCTAAGGAGAAATGGCTCCTTGCAAGGCATAGAATATTTAATTCACAGAATGATAAAGTAGAAGAATGAGCATTTGAGTTACAAGGGATGACAATCAAACTATATCTGTGACAATGACCAAGGCTTCCAGATGCTAATCCTTGAATAGGAAAATCAGATTTATAGGTAGTTACACCATGCAGGATCTAACTTACTGTTAATGCTATGATGGTGACTAATCCATTAGCAAAGCACCAGCAAGTGATGTGTGACAAAACTTGAGTAGGGAAAAAACATTCAATATTATCAGATAAAGATGCCAAGTAAAGCCAAGCTGGAAAGTAGAGATAATGTCAGTAAGGGTTGACTGTGCCATATGTTGCTGGAAGGTGTCACTGAACAGCAAACCAAACTTAACCTGTATCTTTGAATGTATAGTTAATGCAGCCAGGAACTGGGTCTTTACCCTTGTGTGGATAGAACAAGTCTCTATATGAGTCAAGCAACAACTATATATCATGCCTCTAGTCCAGAGGTGGGCATGAAAAGTCAGGCAGCCCCTGCTTGTTGGGAGCTAAAGATTGTATGGAATGTGTTAAGACTGGAACATCCTCCACTCAAACTCTGGTTGAAGATCAGAGGTTGAAGGGGGAATGAACACTGGAGATGGTCAGACATCTGGAGGGTCATGTCCAGAGGGGTGAAGGCTTGATGCAGAACTTATGTGTCATGTCTTCACACTATCATGGCCCTCATTGGTTAGAGACACATCAGAGGAAATTCTGAGATGAACAGAGGACTGTCTAAGTCAATATTGAGCCTCAGGTATCTATGTACAGACACAGGCCTTATATATATGGAGGGGACTGTAGATTAGTAAACAGAGGTCAGATGACTAAAGTATGATAGGTTGGATAAGTACATGCCAGAGCTGTGCTTCAGGTCAGGAACAAGCTGGAGCTGTGCTACACAGCATCAGAGGGAACAGAGGGGTGAGACTAGGCTGAATAGAGAACAACCAACACATGTAAGGAGGTCTATGAGAGGTCCAGAGTTACAGAGTTACATAATTGATGAGGGATCATTCGAGAGATGAGCAGAGTTGGATTCCAGAATATGACAGAATGGGTGCTTGTGCTTTGGATGAGTAATCATTGGGTAAGAGCAGTGTGTCATTTATAAGATTGCATAGAATATGCTTGTTAAACTGTATAGCCAAATCCATGATGGCAGGTGGGGACTCAGATTTAGAAAGCCAGCAATGGAGCCTCAATACTTGAATAAATGACTCTAAACATGTTTTCTCCAATTGGCCTGGGAGAAATAGTGGTTGTTAACATAGTAAAATTTAGAGGATAACTGTACTTGCCAGACCAATGGTTGGTAGGAAGACCTTGAAGTTGGCTGATGAGATGCTCAAAAGGAAAGCACCACCATGACTGTAAAGATCCAAAAGGCAGAGGTAATTGTGAATATGACATGCCATATGTCCATTCAGGTGCATAGTAGCATTGGGAAGGACCTTCTGTAAGGAACCTAACCAGGTCAAGATATATAGTGACCTCCAAAACTGTTGCAATGTTTGACTTCTACCTAGTGCATGAAGTGCCCTGCAATATTCCATGGGAATTCTGCTTAGCTTTGGTAGGACAAAAAAGGTACAAACTCCTGGCTACAAATGGGCCTCTGGGTCAGGTGATTTGACCCAAAGGCTGTGAAGATATAACCATATTAAATCAACAATACTATTGCAACTGTTTTGCATCTTTATTATTAGGGGTATTTAGTACTTGGTATAGCCTCCTTTTGCCTTGATCACTGCCTCAATCCTTTTAGGCATACTCTCAATTAGCTTTTGACACTCCTCAGCTGGTAATTTATCCCATTCCTCCTGAATCCTCTCTCACAACCCCAAAATTCCTTTACAGGAGTGCTCATGCTCTGCCAGCCTCCTTTTCAGATAACTCCAGATGTGCTCAATGGGGTTAAAGTCAGGAGACTGTGCAGGCCATACCATAGTCTTGAAATCCTGCTCCTCTAACCACTCCTTGACCTTCTTGCAAGTATCCTTGGGGTCATTGTCCTGTTAAAAGATGGTGTCAGGAGAATTAAGACCATAGTATTGCATGGGTTGTTGCAGTTCATCCTTCAAAATTTGAAGGTATAGGTCCCCATCCATCCTACCATCTATCTTGGTAGCATATCCAATGCCATACCAACCCATGCAGCCCCACATCATCACAAAACCACCTCCAAACTTGACTGTTCCCTCAACCAGCCTATTACTGAGCCCTTCTCCTGATTTTTTCCAAGCCCATTTGTGCCCATCTGAACACAGGCAATTGATTTTGTCTTATCAGACCATATGGCCTTCTTTCAATTATCAATAGTTCAATCTTTATGAGCATAGGCAAAATCCAAACAAGCTTTACAATGCCTGGCTGAGAGAAGGGGGTGTTTGAACTTGACTACAGCCTTTATACCACTTTTATTTGAGTGGCAACATGCTGTGGTAGTAGATAGAGGCTTCTGGACAAGCTGGGTAAGAGCTTTGGTTACTTGAACAGCATTCTCTGCTTTCTCAGAAAAGATTAGATAAATAGCATGGTACATATTGGTGGAAGAAACCTTAGATGGGCAACCTCCAGTAGATTTTTGAAGCTCAGGACACTCTTTGAAGTGAAGTCAAGATATGGTAGACACATGAAGACCAGTAGCAGAAGCAATAGAGTGTGCAGATTGGCCAGCATCAAGCATAGAGAGAATATTGGCCTTTTGAGTAGCAGAGAGGGATTTCATGATGGTGAAAGTTGAAAGCAAAGAAGTGTGTTAACTAATTCAAACTCAGACATATTGTTTATATGAATGTATTTGTTTGTCTGTGTAATTGAGACCAAATATCATCTTATTTCAATGTGATTCTGCTTTGCCTTTTAAAAGATGCAAAACTGTTGCAATGGTATTGTTGATTTAATATGGTCATATCTTCACAGCCTGTCGGTCACATCACATGATCCAGAGGCCCATTTGTAGCCAGTAGTTTGTACTTTGTTTGGTTCCACCAAAGCTAAGCAGAATTCCCATGAAATATTGCAGGGCACTTCATGCATTGAGTTGAAGTCAAACATTGCAATGGTTTTGGAGGTCACTGTAAGCCTGGTAAGCATTAAATCATGTTTCTTTAGTGACACAGAAACAAGCAATGCAGATTGCTTGTACAAGTTTCATTGTATTATCAAGAATACTGTGCAATTGACCTGCAATCTCTGAAGATGGGTGCTGTGATGTCTCTCCTTGTATACTCATGAGTGCCAGAGGGATATAGACTATGGCCATTGTGAACCATTCATCTACCTTCAGAGTTCCAGCTTTCACTTGGCCAAATTTTACCAGTACAGACCTAATGAATTGCAGTCAGAAATGTAGCTATTTGTGTTGATTGAGGGTATTGATCTTAGCCATGATGGTACATCAGTATTTTTTATAACAAGCTGGATGTTCTGCACAACTTCATGGCTGAATGTTTGAACTTTTGACTTAGCCTTCATTGGCTTTGTTTGATGATATGACACATTTGGATAGTGTCTGAGAAACTGAGGAGCCACATACCCATTCAATCAAAGTTTTGATCCAGTGTGCCTTCAGTGAAAACTACAAAACAGTTTCAACACCTCTACCCTCATTATATAATCCTACTCTATACAGCAGACACTTGATTCCAAGATTCAAAGCCTTTTTAAATCAGTAACAGACTCAATTCTTTTCCTAATGCTTGCAACAAGACCAGATAATGTATTTGTAGTAATCAAGATGTCACAGCTTTTTTCAATTCCTCTGCACATTCTATGACACTATCCTCTTTATCTCCAGTCTTCTTTGAGTGGGCAACATCAACATTATGCTACATCCAATTCAGATACCTGAGGTTGGAGATTATATTCCCATTGGATCTTCTCCTATTGACTTCGACTTTCAGACAAGTTACATCTTCATACATTCTTTATTCCTATGCTTGGCTATATACTTCCTCTCTGTTCCATTCTATGTCTCTTAGTCCTATTTATACTGCCTGTCAGCCCTTCACATTCCCTGATCATTTCTGTATCTCTCTTTATGCTACTTACATTCTCTGTTCTGTATTCCAATCTAATCATCTGATATATAAAGCTGAGACTCTCTGCTTATATTCCTCGGTTTGAATATCAACTAAGTATTCTCCTTGAGTTACTTCTCTCTTAGTCTCTCTCTATGCCCTATCTCTTCCCGTTTCTCTTACCTTCATATCCCAAGGGCCAGGCATAATCAAGGGCATGACATACACATCCTGTGCCAATGCCATCATATCTCTGCACCTCTTTCTTCCACCTTCGTTGGTTCTCTGCTCCATTCAGACTTTCTTTCCTTCGGTCTCTGCTGGACTTGAGACCAGAGAATCTAGACTTGACAAAATCTAACAGAAAAACACTTGCAGAAGGAAATCTAGCTAGTTTTTTTGTATGTCTTCAACAAAGAAACTGTACATCACATACTCTGCAAATCACCCTTAGAAGTTCTTATAGCATACTCTCATTCAGATTGGGCTGAATTTTTGAAAACATTTAGATCCACCACAGGATATACTATATGCTTAACAAATGCAATAATCTCATAGCTTTCAAGGAGACAGAAGTGTGTTAGATTCTCATTCATCCAAGCTGAATACTGTGAGATGACAGAAGTGGCAAAGCAAATAGTCTGAATGAGGAACCTATTTGAAGAATTAGGCTTTTCACTCAAGCCAGTTACTTTATGTGTGGAAAATCAAGGTGCTATGTTTCTAGTAGCAAATCCCATACCAAAAGGTTACAAAAAACATTTTAGAAAGGATGATAATCATATCTGAGAAGCATGAGTTCAAAGAAGTCGAACTGTTCTATGTTGAGACCACAAAACATTTCACAGATGTCATATCCTGTGTAATCAAACCAACCCTAACCTCCTAGGAACCCCTCTGAGATACTCATTCATCTGGTCACAACCCCATAACAACTTTGGAGTGTTTTCCATGAACATTGCAGTATGTTCCTTTGTACCTTACCCCTTATATATACACCCTTGTTCCTTCTTATTATTAGCCTCATTTTGAAGATGCATCTGATCCTATGTGCAAGCACAACCCTGGCTTGTTTCTGAATTGAAACATAGCTCTGACTATTACTCATCCAACCTCTGATACCTTAGCCACTCCAATACTAATCCACAGTTCCTCTGACATATTTAAGGCTTGTATCATGTGTGTAGATACTAAACCTAAATATTGATTTAGACAACAGGGCAACCTCTCATCTTACTCTAATTCTTCTTCATTGCATCTCCAATCCAGAAGGCTGTAACAGTGCAAAAGTGTGACATACAAGTCCTGTGCTAAGCCTTCAATGATGCAACTTCACCTCAGAGTTGCCCTACTCTTTCCTTGACCTCTGATCTCCAACTGGAGTTTGACAGAAGGACCTCAAGTCCTAATGGCAGATATCTTTATCAAGAATCTTGAAAATTTCAAGTTTCAAGAAAATATAAAGGCCTTGAAGCTCATTTCACATTCTTCAAGGAGATAACATTCTAGTGAGGAGAAGTGTTGAGATTCTGTGAATCAAACTTTGGGTGTTGTGCTCTGTTAATATGGGCAGACCATAGTGTAGTACACTATTTATGTTATTAAAGAAACAGGTTGAGCATTAAGCATGACTCAGCATTGAGTCACCTAATAAAAGACTAATACAATATTAGGCATGACTTACAGATGAGTCACAACTAATGAAAATGTAATCTTCTTATACTTTTCAAAAGAATTGACCACATGACAAGTCTAAATGAAGTCTTGATGACTCAGCTATGACATCATAGATCTGGAGCCTTCTATGCTCTACAACTGGTTTATTGAATTGACCTAAATCCAACCCCAATTATTTCAAATTTATGAAGTAGCATGACAGATTCTCTAATGTCATACTGACATCATTGAAATAATTCTGGCTATATCACACACAGATATATATATGTATATATCCCTGAATGCATTTAAAGATGATAGACACAATAATGCAATGATAATGAGATTCATTTCCCTTCTTGAGATCAAGCTTTTAAGAAGCCCACAAGGGTTAATCTCATCAAATCTTGATTATCAAAACTTGGTCACAAGGACTTTAGCCTCTGTCTCAGTGAGTATTCTTGAGTTACCTCTTGTTACAATTGACCACTTTTTTCCCTAGTCTCATATATGCATGGGAATAAGTCTCAACTCAGACATTCTTCCCTTTTCATCACTAACACATATACCATAATTCACATATTCCATATGATTCCATTTGGTTTGTCAGCAGATCTATCCTTTACCTACCCTGAACTCACCCTATGCCTATTATATATGATACTTCTTTTGCCTTGTATTTCCCAAGCTAGACCTCCCCTTTTTGTACCTCAATACACTGGGTCAATGCTTCACTCCTGGAACCTCCCTTGACTCTCTGAGTCCTCATTGAACTCTTTAGGCAATACCGTTCAGTGAAACCCCTTGAATCTTGGCAGCATTCAATCACTGAGCTCATGAACTCCTTCAACATCAGATTGTTGAGATTGGGCAAGGATAATACCTTGTTCACCCAGAACTCTTAAATGTTGTCCTCATGAAATGGCTAGCACTGTTTCTCTCATACTCTTTACCTTGGAACCAACTCCAGGGGCTACACTTGACCTCTACCTGAGGCAATCATAATATCTCTCCCTTCTCTGACCTACACAACAGGAGTACCCTTGTGCCCTCCTGTTGTATTCGTTTGGCAAGGTCATGGTGAAGGAATATACATTGTTCAATAAATCCTTGTCATCATCTTATTTGAAAGAGTTGACTTTCATGGGCAGCTGCCAAGGACTGTTGGCACTGGTATGTGTCAAAATATGACTGCTTTGAGATTCTCTGACTTATCCCAAAGCTGCTCTGCCACAACTTCAAGCCTCCTCCTATGAAGTCCAACTTCTAACTCTGGAGTTAATTAGAGTTGAATATCACACTTAATAACATCATTTCTCTGCTTTGAATCTTGCATTTTCTATTCTGAACATCATGTCAAAGTTACATTAGAGTTCATGTGCTCTAATCTCTGCCACTATTTAAAGCATGTTGAATATTATCTTGGGCAGCTGTTAACAGTCCAATATGTCGGCTATAAGACTGCAGCAAGTTGAAGCTGCACAAACCCAGATTCATACCATGAAGAAGCTAATGGCCATGGTAGAGACCCAACTTTTGACCTGGTAAGGCATGCAAGCCCATTCCATTGCTTCAATGGGATTGCTATCAACCATGGATTGGTTATATTCTCCGAATTCATCATTCTCTGTTGTAAAAAAGTAAACTCAGTCTGAGCAATAAGATGTCACTGTTACACTTGCCTTGAGTAGTGGTTAGAGTGCAGCCTGTAAGATGAGTCTAGGGTCAAGTGTTTGAGGGGAATGAGGCAAGCCATTCTATGAGAAATAGGTTCAATGATTCTAGGTGAACAAGGTATTCTTCTTGCTCAGTTCCAACAATCTAATGTTGAAGGGGTTTGTGAACTCAGCAATTCAACATCACAGAGGTTTAAGAAGGTTTCCTGAACAGTGTTGCCTCAGGAGCACAACAAGGTCTCTGAGAGTCAATGGGTTTTAGGGGTGCAGCAAAGACCCAGGGTATTGAGGTATGTAAAAGGGAGGTCTAGCTTGGAAAAGGTACAAAGGAAACAAGTGAGATACATATATATGTGTATTGAGAGAGTTTAGGGTAGGTATGACAGGAGTCCCTAATGAAGCAATTGGAGCTGTATGGAATACAATGGAATGATGAGTTATAGTATGTATATGCATCAGCAACAAAAAGAATGTAAGAAGTTATACCCATGCTTATGTATATGAAGCACATGACTAAAGGAAAAAGGCATTGATTGTATCATTACTCCCCCAGTATGTCCGAGACTGTGTTGAAGGATTAAATATCATTATAACACCCACCTCCAGGGAAGCTGGTCATGTCAGCTATCCCTTCTGCAGCATATTCTTTGTCATAATCAAATATAAAATGACAAGAAGAAACAGGACATCTGGGTGGAGGAACTGGAATGTGTTGCTCAAATGTACCAAGCCTGGCATGAGGGGGCAAAGTGCTGGTGGAGATGCATTCTGTGCCATTACAACTAGATAATAAGCCTCTTGAACTGTGTGATGACAGTGGAGAGCTTGATGGTGAAGGGGTGAGTTGGCATTGGTAAAAAGGGAAGTACATTGGAAATGACATGGGGAGGTCAAACAGCAGATGGGTGTTAAGACCAGATCTCCTCCGCTCAAACTCCAGTCAGAGATCGGAGGTTGAAGGGGATCAAATGGCCGGAGATGGCTGGAGGTCTGGAGGGGTGAAGGCTTGACGCATGACTTATGTGTCGCGTCTCTGCACTGTCATGGCCTTCTTGGTCGGAGATGCATTGGAGGAAACCAGAGAAGGTTGGAAGAGGGAGTCTAAGGTGATATTCAGGCTAAGGCTATCTACATACAGAGTTGAAGTATATATATGGAAGGAAATCAGAGGCTATGTAAATAGGTAAGATGGAGTCGGAGAGGTCATATGCCGGAGCTGTGCTACACAGCATCAGATGGTATAGAGAGGCGAGGCTATACTAAATACAGAACAAGGAACATACGTAAGGAAATCTATGAGTTGTCCAGAGGAATGGAGTTACATATTGACAGAGGGTGTGCCGGAGGTACGAGTGGAGTTGTGTTCTGGAGGTTGGAGTTGAGTCGGATGGATGGGATATGACAATGGGGCACATATGATTGCAGCAATTAATCCATTGGTGGACCAAGTGGTGGCAATGAATATTTCATGGTAGTGAAGATGTGATGATGAAAGGGGTGTGGCTCCATTGTTTCCAATCCAATGGGCTTCTGTACATTCTAGCATGGTAACCTCTATAGAGGTTAATGGTTTGAAGGATGTGGAGGGGGTGTGTGATTTCCTAGATTGGGGCAGCTCTCTGAGGTATTGATTGATGTCACTTGGAAATTCTTCCATTTTTATCTGATGCATCATTATAAGGAGAGGACCTTGCAGTTCATTCTGGAGGTCTTTAAGACATTGATCAATGTGGTTAGCAGCAAGGGCAGTAATGCTCAGGGTGACAAGGTCTTTGGCCATGAGAGAGAGACATTGGATCTGTGGGTGGCTCTGATAGAGGAGTATAGTGGGAAGAGAATGTCAAGGTAGACGTCAATGATGCTGGTAAGATGGGAATCAATAAATCTCTCAGCCATCAGACTGAGGTAGTCATCATCTGGAGGTTTTCTATAAAGGTTTTGGGTGTACATGGAAACTGTGACTGAGTCAAAAGGTTGAGGGAAACTGCAGCTTTGATCAGTATGATGATGCTGGGAATGGAAGAGGTCATGGTATTATTCCTGAACTGAAAATGATGCCACAGATGACCTGGACAGATTCCCAGGGATGAGAGAGAAGGGAGAGGAAATGGTATTTGAAAGAGTGAAAGCAACAGTGTGGGTGGGAGACAAAGACATGACTTTATTTTGAGGACAGTTTTTGTTTCTTAGTGATGGTTTTTTTCTAAGAGATCATGAGAAGAAAAGAAGGTATGGTGTAGTTTTTTTATATCTATCTAAAGTGGACTCGCAATGTGTTAGTTCTGTTCTGAGATCCAGGAGTCTTCTTCAGCAAAATATTCTTTTCATCAGATCAGAAACATATGGAAAGATGTGACTTCATTCCATCCTGAGCCAGTCCAGTCAAGTTGAGCACTCCAACTCAAACCCAGAAAGTCAGACTCTCAGCCCTACTGAATGGAGAGGTCCAGACTTGTGTTTTCCAGCTCGAAAGTATGTGGTTATTGGTCTATTACTTCTGTTAGTCCCTTTGGTCTCTTTTGAGTTGAGTAAATCTGATTGCAACCCATACTGGGCTTCCTAGCTTTTTTACAACTGGAGCCCACTGTGAGGAATTGAAGAGAGTCTTCAAGGAGGACCTTCAGATTTACCTTCAAATGGGCAGAGCTTGAAATATTACTCTCCCACATCTGAGATTTAGACCTTATGTGAGAGTCCTTTGTCATTCCCATTGCCCATGATTCTTTGGATCGCCCTGATGGTTCCTCAATACTGCAATCCGTCAGCCAGCATATTGGCCAATATATTTTCCAAAAATCAGATTCTCAGGTTTCACAAACTCTGAATTTATCTCAGCTGAGCAGATCAGCCTGAGCAAAGCTTTGCTCTTTGACCACTCCCATGCCTGGAAGTTCCAACAAAGTTATCATCACCCCAGAAACTTATTCCCTTATCCATTCACAAACAACATCACAGTTTTCTGGAATGATTCCAGGATTCTTTCTTGGGATAGAGAATCATGCGAACTTGTTCTCCATCTCCAAGACCCTGCCTAACCATTTCCAAGAATATAACCCAGATTTTCATCATCCTCCATCACTGCCATTTCCTAGAAAGTTTTCTTTATTGACACTGAACTGAAACCATGGAGGAGACATATCATATAACTCTCCCCCACTCTTACCCTTGACATCTTTACCTTCCCCTGAACTTCCAACTTGTTCTTTCACACCTCATCCAATTTTGCCAAATGCTTCATCATTCTCATTCCAAATCTCCTTAGCAATCATCAATGACATTCTGTCTACCATACCAACTTTCAGGTCTTCACCCACCCTGTCTGGTTCTTCCACTCCATTGTTGACCTTCACCACCTTCGCCACATCTTCTCTACCTGCAACCACTTTCCATTCTGCTTCTCCTGCCATACCCAGATTACTCTTGATACTCCAGACCAACCTTACTGCAATGTGACTCCCTGCATCTGTATCCTCCTCTCCTACTCCTATCTTACCTGCTAACAACCCAAGACCAATGGCTCACCCAACACAAATGCTGCTCTGTGGAAACTGAAATGCCTCTAAGTTTGAAGGAACCCCTGCTCAGTGTCTCCACATTCTCAAAGATGTAGATCTGCTCAGAAATGCTGCCAGAATCAGTGCAGCTGATGAGATCAGGTATGCCATCCATTATGCAGATATCAAAGAGATCGAGCTTTCAGAAACACTTGACAAATCCAAGCAACCTGACTGGGACAAATTTATGGCTGCTGTGAAAGAAATCTACCCAGGCTGTAAAGGTGATATCAAATATTGCTGTGCTGATCTACAATATCTCATATAGGAGTTCGATGTCAAACAGATGTGAAACCAATAGGACCTCAGCAAGTATTGAAGGAAATTCAGCAAGATCACCTTCCATTTGATATTCAAGTACAAACTCTCTGAATTTGACCATGATGCCTATTTCCTTTATGGGCTTCCTTCTGAGATAAAAGAAAAGGTCTACAACCAACTTGCCATTACCAAATCCAACCTGCATTCAGAAGACCCCTGTCCAATGGAGGACATCCTCACTGCCATCAAATTCTTTCTCATCAGGTCTGCTTTTCATTCTACTCTGCTAGGACTGTTTGGTATGCTGCCTGTTCCCACTGCTGCCATTTCCAGTTTGTTGGCAGCCCCACAAACCCACATCTATACATTGGCACTGGGTCACACAGAGGTGAAGGCTGAGCATGCCATACACACTAACACCAACAGGATGCAGGATCTGTTGTGTGGCTTTTGTAACAGGCTGGGGCACTTTACCTACAACTGTGAAGACACCCAGGAGTTCCTTCATACAGAAGGTGCATCCGAGGCCAAGATGGCCACTTCTACATGCCAGATGGGTTCCACATTCTCTGTATCCCTGGGTGCCTCAGCATCAAGAGTTGCATTGAGTGCATTGAAAGCAAGTGTGCTGCTGCTCCAGCACCCACCATTAATGTTTCCTGCAGTGCACAACCCAGATCTGGTAGGGACATTCCACCCCATATGGCTGCTAATTTTTTTTCAGTCATGTACCCAGAAGAACCCATCAATGTGATTCTCAACATAGAGCAATCTGCATTTTTATGTACCATTGACACTCATGATAGGGAAGTATCTGATTTTGTTGAAGTTGCTGACCTGGAGTTTCAGCCCTATATTGCTCAAGTGTGGGCTAGTTTCCAAGCCAACAGGGTCAAAGATAAGAAAGCCAGGAAAGGGGTCTGTTTTGATGATATCACAGTTCCACCTAGGAGCACAATGAAGAAACCCAACCCAAGGGCTGCCAGTGTCTCAGAAGAGATTGAGACCCCTGAAATTCAGCAAACCTGCCCCCTCTTTATAACACAAGTGTTAACCAGCCTTCTTCTTTTCCATCCTCTGCCTTTCCAGCCCCATACAGGTATTCATTCCCACTTAAAGATGAAATGGCCCAAAGTCAGGTCCTGGATCAGATTTTTCAGACCACCATCTCAGTTCCTGTGAAAGACCTGTTTGCCATCATGCTGTATTTCTAACAGCAACTCAAAGATGCCACCTCTAGCAAATGGATTCTGACTACTGCCACCAACTTCGTCGACATCAATGAGTTAGCCAGGTGGAACCCTGATGTAGGGAATGGTAGTTCTCTTGGTCAACCTCTCTTCACCAGGCAAGTCAATCAAGAGTAGAGTGATCATGTTATCCAGCATAAAGATAGCCTAGTTGTTACTCATCACAACATTCCTCTCCATGCTGTGGAAGCCAAGGTTGTAGATACTGAGAGCACATTAACATGTATTTTATATTTTGGTTTTGAAGTAGTTACAATGACCAAGCGCATCTGGGAGAAACTGGGGCTCCCAATCTGATCCAACCACATAAGAACTATGATATCCCCCAACATGCACACCAATTTCACCCTTGCAGTCCTCAAAAACCTAAAACTCAGCTTTGAACCCAGCAAGGTGACTAGACAGGTTCAGATTGTTGCTTAGGCCAATTTTGATATTTTGCTCAGCTGATACTGATGACTTCCAGGACAGAGGGGAGAATATTACCCTCCAGGACCTGAACACCAGGAAGGAGTACAAGCTCCTGACAAGGCCCTGGTTCAAGGGTTGCCCATGGTGTCAGAAGGGATATGTCATGTACTAACCACCAAAGCATTGTCAAGTTGGATTTTCAGTAGATCTCAATGAATTGGGTTTGATGTGAGCAGAGTGAGTAAGTTTGCCTTTTCATCCTTTCGCTTTTGTTCCAGGACAATGTTTCACCCAAGAGCATGCTTACAAGTTAGATCTCGATCCCACCAAATGGCTCCTTCCTGATGAACTCAAACTCATCTGGTGGTTGGTCCATGTCCACAAGAAGGCCTTTACTTGGGTTCTGACTGAGTGTGGTCACCTCAATGAATAGTATTTCCTGCTGGCCAAGATTCCAACTGTTCCTCACACTCCATGGATTCTGCACAACATCCTGATTTCACCCACCATGCAACAGCAGGTGATACAAATCATCAAGAATGGGATCACATCTAGTGTCTATGAAACATCTATGGGTGCCTACCAGCCCCATTGGTTCTGCAACTTCAAGCAGGACAAAAAGAGCCTCCAACTGATTCACACCCTCCAACCTCTCAATGTTATCACCATTGGAGACACATCAGTCCCTCCCTTTGTTGAGCATCTGGCAGAATTGTTCACTGGGCATGCAGTTTACACAATGATAGATTTGTTCACTAGGTACAATCAGAGACCACTTCATGTCGAGTTCCAGGACATGACCACTTTCCTCACTCCTCTTGGACTGCATTGGCTGACAACCCTCCTGATGGGGTGTACTAATTTTGTGCAGATATATCAGGCAGACATGGCCTTTATCCTTCAAGATAAAATCCCATACTACACCATGCCCTTTATTGATGATCTCCCAATCAAGTTGTCGAAGACCCAGTACTGGAATCTGGACAGCTCTTATGAGACAATTCTGGAGAATCTGGGAATCTGACAGTTCATATGGAAGCATCTTATCATCATCAATTGGATACTAACCCATTTATAAGTTGTTGATGCAACCTGATCAGCCAAGAAGTTCGTTCTTGTGGCCCCTGCATCAGTAAAATACAATTTTTCATCAAAATGTCTTTGATTACCCTGCTATCATATTTGTATATCTTAGATTCAAAATTTGCACAGAAGCTTAAATATATGTAAAGATTGCCTGACAGAAATTTCAAATTATATTAATACTGAAAATGTTGTCATTCCCCCTATCTTTGCTACAGAGCTATGGAATGGAAGACCCTGCTGGACCCTGCTATGGAGAGCTAGCTAGAGCTATCCAGCTAAAAGGTGATTTACTGATGACTCACACAACCATAGTCAGGCAAAAATGTGGATTCTGCATGAGGCAGAGATCCAAAAGATTCAAGACTGGCTGGAGTGCATAAGTGTTACATCTGACCTGGGGATGGGCAGGCGTAGAACTGTTGGGACTGCAGTCTTAACCATGGACAAAGTGGTGATGGAGCTTGATGATTGCAAGACATCTACAAGGAGCCTACCTACTAGTGAGGTTCAGCAACAAGGGTTGCTACCAAGCTAACGGTGGCCAAGGTACTTCCAAGTTAATGGTGGACAAAGAGTCTGCCTACGATCGAGGACAGACAACAAGGACTTCTGAGTTAACGGTGGTAGCTCCTGGGTTAACGGTCACAAAAAGAAGACCTCTAGGCAAGGTCAATGATGGAGACTTCCCACTTAAGGGTGGTTCACAGCGAGGAGAACAAGAAGGTATTAAGGCTACCCTTGGGCCTGTATCGAGGAGTGGGAACACCAATGTATTCCAGCAAGGACAAGGTAGGAAACGATGTAAGAAATGGTAAGACTAGACTGAGGAGCATATGTGTGACGAAGTGGGTTTATATACGTAAAGGAATTCAGGGCAGGCATAGAACATGAAAGAATATGGAGGAAGGAATCGCTGATGGAGCAAGTGAGATAAGAGCACGTGAAGTGCAATGGGAACAGATGGTGAGTCATGGTATCATAGTCAGCAATGAAAAGAAACGAACGTCCAAGTTGGGACTTATACCCATGTGTATGTAAGCGATAAGTCAAAGGAAAAGTGTAGTCCGGAGTAAATCATAACAATAAGGATCTTGGAAGTGAAAGGATTCCTTTATATGTGTGGAGTCCTTCACATTTTCATTCACAACTATGTGGCCATTTCTTGGCCTTGGGTGGAATTGACCTGGAAGGATATCCTGTTCTTGTGAAGCAAGCCTCAGCAGGAGTTGTTTCTTCATCTGAATGACAAGACATTGAAGTTCCCTGCACTCTGTTCCCTATATTATGAATTTGGGCAAGAGGTTATCCTAGCTACAAACATGTCCTGTACCATGGTCAAGTTCATCCTGTTCCAAGTTGTACAGGATGGAAAGCAGTATCTGAACTTCTTCAGATTGTTGGTATTGAATGAGGCCAAGAGTCAGTATTGGCAGGTAAAGCTAGAGCTATATGGGCTGTTCTGTGCCCTTTGTACTATCCATGTTTTCATCTTTTGTGTTACTAATTTCACAGTCAAAATGGATGCCAAGTATTCAAAGGGTATGATCAACAATCTGGATCTGCAACTGAATGCTGTCATCAATTGCTGAATTGCCAGTATTCTCCTTTTACATTCAACCTCATTCATGTTTTCACAGACAAGCATACCAGGGCCAATGGTCTATCCTGTTGGACACCCTCAGAATTCAACCCTGTCAAAATGAATGATTATAAAGCTTTGCTCAATGATATGTATTCATTTGCCATAACCTTGCTGAACAAATGCACCTCCCCAAAGTTCATCTATCCATCTTCCTAATGCTATCATGGGGTTCCCCTCAAGCTGCCATCCCTGCCTGTCTACTGGTTCCACCAGGTGGATTACAGTAGACCTTACATGGCAGATCTAGATGTTCATCTGGTATCTATTTTTTCACTGATATCATTGTACAGTCAGCCCTTCAACCTGATGAAGAACCTGATCCCACATTTCTACAGTATGCAAAAGCCAGGGTGAAGAATGTCTGACTTGGTCAGGTCCATGCCTTCCTCACCATCAAAATCCACCTGGCTGACCTGTTCAACAAAGAGTTTATTTTCTTCATACAATCTGCCTCTCATTTCTTCTTCATCAGTGGCATTTTGTGGTGCCAGAAACCACACAGCTGGCATCAGATAGTGATCTTGGAGGATCAGTGATATGGACCGACCAAGGAGGCCCATGACAACCTCAAGCGCAAACGTGTCTACACCATCTGAACCTATCTCCTCCTCCACTTTTTATGGCTCATGCTAACTGGAGATGTCAAATAATAACAGGAGGGCACAAGGGAACTCCTGTTGCACAGGGCAGAGAAGAGAGAGGTGAGTCAAGGATGCTCACTGAGATAGAGACTAAAGTTCTTGTAACCAAGTTTGGGTTAGTTAAGATTGATGAGATCAACCCTTGTGAGCTTCTTAGAAGCTTGATCTCAAAAGGAAATGAATCTCATTATTAATTACATCACATCACACCACCTATCATTTTTAAATGCATCCAGAAATGTGTATATACTTCTGTGTGATATAGCTAGAACAAGGTCAATGATATCAGAATGACATCAGAGGATCTGTCATGCTGCTCCACTTATTTCAGATAGGTGGAGTTGAGCCTAGGTTAACCCAACACAGCAGTTATGGAGCTAGAAAAGCTTTAGACCAATGACATCATAGCTGAGTCATAAGACTGCATCTAGATTGTCATGTGGTCGATCCTAAGTGTAATAAGATTACATTTTAATTAAGCATGACTCACTTATGAGTTACACCTAGTGTCTCAACCTATATTATTTAGTAACATGAATAGTGTATTATCACTATGGTCTGCCTGTATTAACAAAGCACAAGACCTAGTGTTCAATTCACAGAATGTCAAAATATGGTACATTTGTACCTGTTATCAATGTCAGACCTGCCATACCACCCACTTCCACATTCCACCTGTCATTCCCCTCATAACTGTTTGATTTCACAAAGTTCATCTTAACACCATCCTAATGCCCAGGGCCAGCAGTTACCACCACATCATTCAAGCCTGCTGCTCCATGACTTTGTACCTGGAGTGGCACATTCTCTGATTGGAGAATGCCTCTACCCTTGCCTCTTTCATTTTCAAGGACATCCTTTGCTGGTGGAATTCCATTTGCTAACTCATTACTGACAACAGTCCTGCCTTCATCCAGGCTTGTAACCTCCTCACCAAGTGGTACCAGATCCAGCATATCCAGATCTCTCCTTACAACTTTCAGATAAATGGAATTGTAGAGAGACATCACTACAATGTCCAGAAGGCCATGATGAAAAGCTCTCTGAGGGATGAGCTGTGGTGATATTGAACTGTGCACACCATTTTCTAGGCGGAGCAGGTGACTATACAGAAGTTAACTGATCTCTCTCCCCATTTCATGGGACATGGCATGGCTAATATTGTGGCAAGCCTGCCAACTTCAAAAATGTCAACCCGATCCCAATTCAATCTGGAAATAGATTGCAGAAGCATGGTCTGTATCTGTCAAGCACTTCGAAGCTGCAATGAAGACCTGGATCAAGGACTTTGACTTTCAACCCAGAAGCTTGGTTCTGGTTCGAAACTTGAGAGTAGAGAAGGAACTGAACTGGAAGATGAAGCCAAGGTATATAGGGCCAATCTTAGTCCTTAGCAGAACAACCAGAGGTGTACATATGCTGGCTGAGTTAAATGGAGCAGTATTCACCCTTTGGTATGCCTCATTCCATATTTTGAAAGATTCTGAGCTCCCATGTCAGTATCCAGATTGACTGCATTGGATGAAGAAAGATGGCATGGAAAGAAAGCTGGGGTGTTGAGGATCTGTGAGAGCTTCCAGACAATAAAGACCTGCCCAATGAAGAATATTATCTACTACTGTGAGAGGACCCATAACCGATGACAAAAATGAACATTCCATCATATTATATGCAAAAATACTGTCCATACTATAAAATGGTTAGTAAAGTTCAAATTTTGTACTTACTCAGAGCAGGCTGAATATCAGCCTTTATCCCCACTTCCTCTGCCTCCTGCTCTGTGATCTTTATTCTCCTGCCCCATGTGTACTCACACTTCCCCTTCGCATCAACACAGGTGAGACATGCTATCTCCCATCTTCTCACCGAGCAGAGTATTCCGCAGTTCTTGCACAAATGGAAAGGTCTTAGTTATTGGTCTTCATTCTCTGTCTTCCTTCATGACCTCTTTCTGCTAATTAGCAGAGTTGCAAAGTTCAAGCTGTAGTGGGTGTCTCTGATGTTCTCTGAGTTGGCACATTGTACACCAGGGAGGGAATCTGAGGGGGCCACTGTGGTTTGTCAACCTTCATTCCTGTTACTGCCAGATTTGCTGCTTGTATGGCTTCACAGACCCAGGCCTTCCATACATCTGCTTGCTGGTGCACTTCTGTCATAGCCTTGAGCAAGGTGGGTAATAGCTGCTCTACCACCATCCCTGTATCTCTGACTTCCTGCATTGCATCCCTGAGTTCAGCCTGTGAGATGTGGTGATCTTATATGATGGAAGGGAGAAAAGGAAGATATATGCACTAGTGCTCCATCCAACTCTTGGCATCACGTGTCTTGCTCCTCACAGAGTGCATCCTGGTCATCCAGCTGAGATCTGACAGTGGTGTTGAGTCATGTCCACACATCAGCCACATGTTTTTCAGCAGCAGATCCGGTGGTGTCAATGACAACGGGGGTGTTGTTGAGTTTCATGATGGAGGCAAAGAGTGTGGTGGACATGATGGAGAAGAGAATGAGGAGAGATGCAGTGAAAGGAAGAGTGAAGCGAGAAGAAAAAAGCCTGTTGACCAACCATGTGGTGCAACTCAGCATTGCCATGATATTGTTTCAATTCAGTGATTGTCTCGACCCAATTCGATTCATATCCATTTTCATTCAAAAGAAGAACTGATGTCGAGCCATGACTTGTATTAGATCATCCAAGCAGTGGTGACTGAGAACAGTCAGTCTCTAAGTCCCCTTTGAATGTAGGAGACTGGTGTCCCCTGCTATTCAAAGGTCCCTTTTTCTGATCTCTTTGTCACCCCTATAGCACAGGTCCCATTCCTGAGCAAGTTGAAGGCCAACATGAGTGTTGTTCATGCAATTCATCCTGTCTATCCAACCTGAGTTCCTGTCTGGCTGTGTCATGGTCATGGCAATAATTAAGGATTTTGTTCCAGAGGTCATTTATGGGGGAAACAGTTCAAGTCTAACACCATAACAACTTCAAAATAACTCCACAGGAGATCTGATCTGATTTTATACATACTCCACTCTTTCACTTTGAAGTTGTACTTTATCTGTGACATCTCTCCTTGACACATCATACTTTTTTAAGTGTGTTGTGCAATTTTCTGCAAGTTGTATGACCATTTTCTTTTCATGCACTATTCCTTTCTTATTCTGAACTATTCCTAATGCATGTCACTTATTCTTGCTTAACTCTGGGCCAGAGTTGCTTGAGTTAGTATGCATGCTTACTTCAAAAGTATTTAGATGGATCTCTCTTTCTTTCTTTCACCTCAGTTGCGATTGTTTGTACCTATTTTATTCTAATATAGATGTTCATGAGGGTATGATAATGATTAGGTATGGAAAAGGAAGGTTATGAAAGAATGGAAGATGATGCATGAACAGGGTAAGGGTATAATATGATGTTAGGGTTATGGGTGAGACATGGAAGACATAGGAACATTCTGGAATGCATACCATGGTGTACTGTTCTTCCAAGGTTCTGAGTTCCAAGTTTCTGCAGTTCAAGCATGCTTTCAAGGTTCTGAGATTTCGAGTTTGAAAGTATCAGATCCATTGTGTTAAGACCAGAACATCCTCTGCTCAAACTCTGGTCAGAGATCGGAGTCGAAGGGGAATGAACACCGGAGGTGGTTGGACATCCGGAGGAGTGAAGGCTTGACACAGGACTTATGTGTCACATCTTCGCACTGTCATGGCCTTCGTTGGTCGGAGATGCATCGGAGGAACTCAGAGATGAACAGAGGACTGTCTAAGTCAATATTCAGCCTAAGGTATCTACATACTGATACAGGCTTTATATACAAAGAGAAACTGCAGATTAGTAACGGAGGTCGGATGACTA
Organism: Pulveroboletus cf. aberrans; assembly: GCA_038094155.1. Lineage (NCBI taxonomy): Eukaryota > Fungi > Basidiomycota > Agaricomycetes > Boletales > Boletaceae > Pulveroboletus > Pulveroboletus cf. aberrans. The sequence continues at coordinate 24,285 of JBBPTO010000481.1, forward strand.
AAGTACTTGGAGGTCAGATAGACATATGCCAAAGCTGTGCTACACAGCGTTAGAGGGGTCAGAGAGTGAAGCTAAACTAAATACAGAACAAGGGAAATACATAAGGGTATCTGAGGTAAGTCCGGAGGGATGGAGGAATGGAGTTGGTGAGGAGTCACTGGAGGGATGGATGGAGTTAGTCCGGAGGTCGGAGTTGCGTCGATTACACAGGATATGACACATTGTGTCAAACATTCTAAGTGTGGTCAGAAGTGTTGAAAGGGTCAAGAAAGTTGGAAGGGTGTGGAAGTGACTGTAACTGCATTGGAACAGTGCTGAATGAGACTTTCTCCATTTTTAGTTGGTGTTGGATTGGTTGAACAGCTCTACAATGTCAAAAACAAGGGCAGCTTTCCATATGACAGAGTCATGAATAAAGGTTAAGAGGCTGTCTGTCATGTGAAAATTCTCAGATTTTGCACAACTATCCAATATTTAAGCTGAAACAAAGTAAAACATGTGTTATAACTTACTGAACTGAGATCTGAGGCTTTGTGATCTCAAACTTGTTCTCCTTGTCCTTTCTCAGTGTTTCAACAGCCTTTAATGCACTAGTTGGCTTGGAAGTGGAGATTGAAGCTGGTGTTTCTGATATGTGAGAAATGGGCTTAGCAGAGTTCTTGAATGTGGCTATTCCTGTTTTCATATAGTCAGATCTCACATTGAGATGAATCAGAGTGAAATGAGTGAATAAGGGTATTCACAGAGAGGCAAATGACAATGAAACAATGCAAAGAGCAACAACAGCATGTTGATTCAGCTGTTACTGCTGTTTAGCATAGATGAAATTATTAAAGCTCAGATATCGTGCCAAAATTGATCAAAATCAAGTTTTAAAATGACTGAGTTAATTTTGAAATCTGGTTGCTCAAAACAAGTCTCAAAACAGGTGTCAGAACAGCCCCAAAACTGCATCATTTTAATGAACTACTCAAATACCAGTGTGACTTGAATTGCAACTGTATCTTGTCCTTGGCACACAGCACTGAGTCTTAGAACACCATATTATTCACCAGTAAATTATAACACCCCATAGTGCACCTCAGTTGAACATAGAATACAATAGCACATGTTGTCAAATCAAACTAGGATGTGTTGTATCCTCCCTGAGTAAATGTGTCCTTTTTCAACCCCTTGCTGTTATCTGAAATCAATCAGTCTTCATTGTTCTCATTGCTGTCCTTGCTTGATTCCTCTTTCTCATCACTGTTATCCTCTGATTCCATAATACCCCCATTCTTGCTACTCCTCCTCCTTATCTGAATTCAATTTTGAGTCAAACATCTCTTGCATCCTCACATCTGAGTCCTCTAATTCAACTTCCACAGGCCTGTCAGTGTCTTGTGCAATAACTTCATTCCACTCTCACATAACCTTTTCAAAACCTTGTGAACAAGTCATGGACAACAGACCTGAAAAACATTAGCTTTTGACCATGAAATTGGCAAGTAAACTTACCTATTTATGTAGTAATAAGTTCTGTCATAGTCTTCTGATAAGTCCTCCTTGTCAAATCACTGAGCATCAGAATGCCCAGGCAGAAGTTCATTTGTCATGTCAAATTTAAATGCAGAAATGAGATGTATACTTCATATGACACACTTGGGATGAAGAAAGCCAAGCACATTCAAACTACTTGATTGAAAAACTGGAGTTAATGGAGGCATTTTGTGTTCCATCTGATAGGATAATTAATGTCATGATGGAATCACCATATGAACAACACATCCTTACATGTAGTGGGTAAAAAATGTTACACAGGGTCTTCTCAGTGCTCCATTTCCACATGGAAGATATGAATTACATGGATGTATCAGTATGGATGGCTATGCTCATCCTTGTGACACAAAATCATGATATCAAGTCAGGCCTTGGGATTGATGATGTCTTGTTGTTTCCATGCATTGCAAGTGATATAGTTATCACAGAGTAGTGCATGGTGATACATTTTTTTTTCTTGAAGTTAATGAAAAACTGGTTGCTATGGTTGTGCTCACCACCATCATTTTCAATCTGGTGGGCACAAGTGAGCAAGTGGTCTTTCAACCATGCAAGAAAATCATGTCTTTTTATTAGCCAGCTAGTCACTTACTCTAAGGACTAGCTCACAACCTTTCTTGAATGCAGGGTTGTTTTGTCATGAACTGAGTCACTGTGTGAGGTCCTCTCTTCTGTAAGTCAACATTGCAATTGTTACAGTCACTTCCACATCCCTTCCGATGTTTTTGACCCTTCTGACACTTCTGACCACACTTAGAATATTTGACACACTGGAAGTGATGCTTCTGAACTCGGAAGCTCGGAAAGCTCAGAACCATGGAAACTCGGAACCGGAACCTCGGAAGCACTGGAAGCACTGGAAGCACAACAGTTCGACCAGAACTTTGTATTTCATCATGCAAACCCTTCCCTCTCATACAGTACATCATGCTATGCATTCCAGACCTTCCTAGAACATTCTTATATCTTCCATGCATCACCCATGACCCTAACATCATTTTATACCCTTACTCTACACATGTATCATCTTCCACTCTTCCACACCATGCCTCCTCCACACCTAATCCTTATGGTTTCCTCATGGACATCTAGATTAGACCACAATAGATACAAACATGTAGAATAGTATATAAAGGACAAGAATGCAGCCACCAGAGGGCAGTCTTGTTCTCTTGGTGTTTTCCTCAGCATCTATGGCATCAACTCATTGTCTCCTCCCTTCTCTTGACTAGTGAAAGTGGCCTAGAGCCTTAAGTGGTTCTGAGTTGTATCAGCAATAAGATAGTGTTTTGATGCGTCATCACAAGTATGTTGCACCTGGGATTGAGTATTGGCTTGTTCATTCATTTTTTATTGACATTCTTAACAAGCTGCTCATTCACCTCTTGGTTTGCAATACTTTTGACCATTCTATTCTTTTGCTTGCCAGATTGTGGGTAGCATCATTTTGAACATCAGTATTTGAGCTCTCTCTGAATGCATGAGGTTAGAAAAATAAAGACAAAAAGAAAAGGTTTATTTACAGTCTGTATTGTATAGTTGTCTGTAGTTTCAAAGTGCTGGACCATGTTTGCATAATGTTCAAGGGCATGAAACTTGTAAGTCTGGAGATTCAATTTCTTGTTTTTTTTTTTTTTAATGCTGATGAGATTGAACAGCCCTCACATGCTGCTAGTGCTGCAATACAATAACCATGAGCTGCATGTTTCTGAGATAGCTCCAATGTATGATAATAGTTTCATGTTGTTTGTACAAACTTGCATACTGGCTCTTCAAGATGGAATGTGGCTGCATCTGAGTTCCTTCTAGGTTGTGACAATCCCATGTCTTCATAAATGCACCCTTAACCATGTTTTGTTGGTGACACAGAAGAGGGTGTCATCTATGTAGATAATTGTTAGGCTGAGGTCTTTTTCTTCATGACATATGAATAGTCTGGCATCTGTTTGACACTGGATGAAGCCTAGTTCCTCCATGGACTTATCAAGTGCACACCACCAGGCTAATCCTGCTTGCTTGAGTGTATATAACTTTGCATTTTAAGTCAGATGGCATAAACCCTGAAGGAAATTCCATATAGATAGGCAGACTGTATATCTAGTCTGGTAATATCCGATTTTTCTATTGTGAAAAGGGCAAGCATACACTGCACCCTTTCAAATCATACAACTGGAAAAAAGATGTTTTCATAATTCATGCCTTCAACTTGTGTGAAGCCTGTTGCAACTAAGTCAGCATGTTTATGACCATCTATTGTAACATCAAATGCCCATTGATTTTTTAGAATTGTTTAATTGTTGGGTCAATTGACTATCCCACAAATATTTCTGTCTTTGAGAATTTGAAGCTGTTCTTTACAAGCTTCATGTTACAATTTACTCCGGACTACACTTTTCCTTGACTTAACGCTTACATACACATGGGTATAAGTCCCAAATTGGATGTTTATTTCTTTTCATCGCTGACTATGATACCTTGACACACCATCCGATGCCATTGCACGCCATGCGATTCCATTTCACTTACTTGGTCAGCGATTCCTTTCTTTATATTCCTTTGCATTCTATGCCTACCCTAAACTTCTTTACGTATATAAACCCACATTGTCACACCTATGCTCCTCAGTCTAGTCTTACTGTTTTCTACCTTGTTCCTCTTGTCACTGCTGGAATACATCAGTGTTCCCACTCTACAATACAGGCCCAAGGGTAGGCTTAATACCTTCTTGTTCTTTGTTACTTTGAACGACCCTTAATTGGGGAGTTGCCACTGTTAACTCAGAAGTCCTTGTCATCTGTCCTCAATCATAGGCAGACTCCCTTGTCCACCGTTAACTCAGAAGTACCTTGGCTGCCGTTAGTTTGGTACCAACCCTTGTCGCCAAACCTCGTTAGTAGGTAGGCTCCTTGTAGATGTCTTGCAATCATCAAGCTCCGTCACCACCTTGTCCACGGTTAAGACCACAGTCCCAACGGTTCTATGTCTGCCCTCTTCCAGGTCAGCCGTAACACTTAAATTTGTTTGTGTTCATCTGGTGAAAGCTTGTGAGTGTATCTGTAAGTCAATTTATGATATACATCATAACAGAGATCTGGTGGGATCACTTTACTGCAAAGGTATGACACCAGTGCATCCCTCTCTTTCTGGGTGAGACACCCAACATCTTGTTCAGGTGGAGTTGGAGATTGAGGGAATTCACCTGGAACCTATGGTTGATTTTTTGAAGAGGGAAGTTTGTCATTCTGCCAGGTAGAGGCTTTTTCAAGGTCCTTCATTACATCATTAATTTCCAGTTGTTTGTCCTGGCTGCTGACTTGGCAAACAACCAAACAGATCATTTCTTCATAGCGAGAAGTGGGAAACCACTCCCTTTCAATTGATTCATTCTGACTTGAAATC
>JBBPTO010000482.1:2926-29206 GCA_038094155.1 Pulveroboletus cf. aberrans
TCCCCCATACTCAGTTCATCCGTCGTCCCATTTTCAGCGTCCTCTGTGGCTCGATGCCCAGGAGGTCATCATTCAAAGTCCTCCGCAGGAGGGAAGGGACTGTAAAGCCCTTCCGTTTCCGTTTTCTTTTCCTAATCGTACCCCACCATCCGACGTTTCATTCCACCCTCCGGACCCGGATCTGGATCCTCTCTACCGGATAGGGACCCATCCTGTTCTTTTCACAGATTCTGTTCGTAAAATTGGTCATTCAGTAGGTATAGACACAGAAAGTATTCTCGACGAAGAAGACTTGCTTTTCCATTCATTCGACTTCATAACATCATCCATTGACAATCCGCCGCCATTCGTCAAGATTCCCTTACACCGTACCAACCATCTGCCACTCTTATCATCCAAAATCGTATATTAGTTGTTTCTACTCCGGTTTTCATCCAGTGATCTCAGTTTCACCCCGGTTTCCAATCCAGTGATCTCTCATATCAAACCGTCTCTTTTGATGCTAAAAACAAAAGTCCAACAGAAATACAAATCATTACGATAGGTTCTCATCCATCTCATCTCTACGTACGTTTCCTTCATTTGATGCGCACACTTGTCAAGCGCAAGATCTTTGTTTTCATTCTTTTCATTCATTATCTCGTCATCCGGTTTCAATCCATTTTCGCACACTCGGACTCAGGTTCTATCATCGAAGGTATAGAAGTGATAGCAGATTGAAGAAGGCAAGTCGAGCGGACCCTCGCACCTTGGTTTCAGTTCATCCAATTCTGTCAACGTGTTCCTTTCTCCGGTTCTATCCTTGAAGGTGTAGAAGCGGAAGTCGATCAAAGAAGAAAAGTCAAGCGGACCCTCAAGTTGAAGAGATGTTGAATGACCTAGACTGCTATAGGTCTCCGGACAGGAAACTAGCAGGTCAGCAACACAAAGAAAGTAAATGAAGGGACAATTTGTTCGTCCCAGGGGGAATTCGTAGAGTAGAGCTCCACAGAAGAGAACACAGGACTTACAGGAGGTGAAATGGATGATGATCTGGAAGAGCTCCTATGCTTCAGACACAGCTGACGAACACAGGACTTGATTCTTCACAGATCAGGACAGAAGGATGAAGATGAGATGATCACAGACACAGCTGGATCACTGATGATGATGAAGAATGGAACTCGAGATGAACAAAAGATAGACGGCAGATAGATAGATGATCCTCTTGTGCTCCGTGCGAAACACAGTTTTTATAGTCTGGGCACACCCGAGACTCTAAATACAAGTAAAGAGTGCAACCGGATTGAAAACTGGATTGTCGGATCAATGTATCCGGTGACCGGATGGACGGAACCGGATCGACCGGATGTACAAATGAAAGTGTCCGGTGTAGTAAAATGAACGTTTGACTTACCAACGGGTGACGGACGAGGACAGATTGGATTGGATATGAGGAACCAGATTGTGCAGGATATGCCGGATATGCCAGATACGAGAACAGGGAACTACCATTCCCTACACCGCGTCTATGATAGACACATGGCTATCCCCATTAGTGCCCACCTCGACATGGGCTCTGCCCTTTACTGCCTCATTTGTCTCTTATGGCAGATTGGTTGTCTCAACTTCATTAACCATCCCACCACCATCACCATCCTCGGTGAAGCCAACACCGAGCTAGATATCCTTGCCCACCAGTTAGAACTTGGAGAGTTCCTGGAAGACCTTGACCGATACCTCGCCGAAACCAACGCTCAATACTCTGAGCCATTGCCTGTGCCTATCCCTCCCATCGCCCTGTCTATCACTGTCATTTCCTCCACTGCATCCACACCATCCGCATCGTCCTCCCCACTGGCCAAAGAAGTCATTCAGTTCATGAACCTGACTGAATGCCGTGATGCTCAAGACCAAGGAGAACTCATCCTCACCTCCGATGATCCTCGTTATCATCAGGCCTGCTTTTTTTGCCAATGCCTCAGCCACTTTCGAAGTCAATGTGAAACCTACCAATGCCCCACCTGCCTTCGATGGTCCCCTGGACATAACCAGTGGGAACGCTCTTTCTGACGCCCTATGCCTAGGCCCTCTCCCTCTACCTCACCATCGTCCCATCATTCATCCTGCTGCTCATCCACGTCGTCCTCATCCTGAGGAACTCTGCCACTGAGTCCTATGCCCCAACGTGCATGATAAACTGTTTATTTCCCTACCTGATGACACTCCACACCCTTATCAACGTCCACCCAGGAGCCCCCGCCTATCGACAAGAGAGAAGATGAAGGAGACTTTGCATTCGATGATGCTGCCATGTCTAACATGACTGGTGAGCCATACGGAGATTATAGAGATTTTTGAAGTCGGTGACTTCAAGTCTACTGAGGGGGTAATGTTATGTTTTATCCCAGACTACACTTTTCCTTGAACTTATCACTTACATATGCATGGATATAAGTCCCAGCCTGGACATTATTTTCTTTTCATCGCTGACTATGATACCATGACTCATCATCCGTTTCTATCGCACTTCACGTGCCCTATCTCACTTGCTCAGTCAGCAATTCCTTCCACCATATTCCTTCACATTCTATCCTTGCCCTAAAGTCCTTTATGTATATAAACCTGCTTCATCGCACCTATGCTCCTCAGTCTAGTCTTACCATTTCCTACCTTGTACTCCTTGTCACTACTGGAATACATTGGTGTTCCCACTCTGCGATACAGGCCCAAGGGTAGCCTCAATACCCTCTTGCTCTTTGTTACCTTGTATGACCCTTAATTGGGGAGTAACCACCATTAACTCAGTAGTCCTTGTCATCTGTCCTCAATCATAGGCAGACTCCCTTGTCCACCGTTAACTCGGAAGTCCTTGACCGCCATTAGCTTGGTAGCACCCCTTGTTGCCAAACCTCGCTAGTAGGTAGGCTCCTTGTAGACGTCTTGCAATCGTCAAGCTCTGTCACTCTTTGTCCATGGTTTAAAGACCGCAGTCCCAACGGTTCTATGCCCACCCCTTCCCAGGTCGGCCATAACAGAATCAACCTTAGCTGGCTTCTCAAGAGCCACTCTAATAGCATGTGCTGCATAGGCACACTTTTCTTCCTGACTTTCAAAAATATACTCTTTCTTGTAATAGATAACAAGTGTGAGGACAGTGAGTCATCTGGACTTCTTCCTTGGCCCAGTCAATCACTGGATTATGCTTCTTTAGCCAGGTATATCCCAGTATCACCTGGTTCTTTCTGTTATGATCAGCCCCTTTTTCCTCTTATCACATGTTCTCTACATACACATGGGTACAAGTTCTAACCTGGATGTTCTTTTCTTTTTATTGCTGACTATGATAACATGACCATTCATCCAATCTCCATTGCATTGCATGCAGTTCCATTTGCTTGATCAGCAATTCCATCCCAGCCTGCCCTAAACTTGTTCTATGCCTATATATACTGTACTCTTCTTGTCATGTATTTCCTAAGCTAGATGTTTACCTTGAACCTTAGTACCTCATCCTCATAGAGTGGCTTGCCCCACTCTCCTTTGTCCTTATTACCCTAGACCCTCTTTAGAGGCTATGCCTATCCTCTGCCCAAGGTAGTCACAACACTTTTCAAGGTCAGTGACTTCAGCTGTAACCCTCTCTCTGTGTTCTTGGTAGTCAATGATGATCTCAGCACTGTGGGTGACATCACCAGCGGAGTTCTTAGTCCCATCAACATTAAATACAGGAATTCCATTGCAGAGGGGCTTCAAGAATATCTTGTTCTTTTCAGCCCATTTCCTGTCAGTAAAGATTACATTTGCATCACCATCTAGCAGTGCTTCTGCAGTAATAAAGGACTTCTTGTCAGCAGGGAAGATAGCTTCATGAAAATCTCCCACAACAACTTCACAGATCTGACACACATCTCATCTGAAATTTCTTCTGACTTGAAGGAAGCTTTTGCATTTTCTAGAGTGGAATCAAGTACTGGTTTGAAGTCCCAGCCATGCTTCAGATTAGCTGAAGACCCCACTTTACTTTCAGATGAATCAAAATTGTCTATTGCAACCTCATCAAAGATTACATCTTCTTTAAGTACAGAAAAGTGATCAGATAAATGGGATATAGCTGCATTAACACCCAGATTGTTTATGCAGCTCTGCCTTCTCCCTTATCTGTGTCAAGAAAGAATGCCTTCATTTTATCAAAGGACATGCCCTGTATTGCATTAGCCCCTGGATCTGATTTCCATGAGGCAGCACCAGGCACCTCCACAACTGTTCTGGCAACAGTTGTAGCATATCTTCTTCCTGACATTGCTCTGAGTAGTAGTAGCATCAATTTCCATTGCATCAGGATCCTTGTGGGATCCTCCACTCCTTTGTGAGGTGTTACCCATAATGAAGTCAAGGCCTCTCTTGCAGTGCCCACTTGAAGAATTTCTTGGAAGTATTCATTAACCTCCTGCTTCCTGCTATCTTCTCTGAATATTTTTGCAATGGTATCCCTAGCTGTATTTCTTTCTAACTGCTCAATTGCATTTGTGTCTCTAATGCTGGCCTGCCTATACAGGCTTCCCAGTGAATGATGAAGTCATCTGTGGGTATCTTCCCTTGAGTCAACCTTTGTAGTTGATCTCTGACCCAATCAATCTGGTTGGTTGATATAAACAGACCCTCAATGTCCACAACCAATGTACCCCATTGGTATATGTTTCCCATGGCAAGTCTTGTCTCAGCAAACTTTTCTGCCTTTGCCCCCTTGAGGTGAGATGAAACAGCTACCCCTTCATTATGGGACACTTCGAATATGGCCCTCCTATTGATGTTCAGCCATCCATTTATCTTGATGATCAGATCAGAGTCCATAATAGAGAACAGACATATGGTAAGGTACTATAATGTTTGGAGGGGCCATAGAGCTGAAATGCAATGCACATAGGCCTATAGAATGAAGCATACATGTATTGTATGTTAGTTTATAGGTTCAGTGAATGGAGGGATATAAAATGTAAGTAAGGCCTGGACCAATTAGAAGAGGTCTGACTACAAAAGGGAACTCCAATATCCAAAGTCCAATGCAGACTCATGTGAAGGATATCAGACAAGAGCAAAGGAGAATATTTTCTCTGATTCAGAGACCAAAGAGAGAATTAAGCATATTTCTCAATGGATGAAGAAGCTCAACCTTCACTTAAAACTCAAGAAATCAACATTTTTCACTGAAGAAGTTGAGTATTCAAGCATGATTGTAAAACCCAGAAAAATTGTCATGGATCCCATCAAAATCAACAGCATCACCTTCTAGTTGACCTTTGCCAAAGTCAAGAATGTCTGCTTCTTTCCCAGATTTGCTAACTTCTATAAGCAATTCATCTTCAAATATTATTGATCTCATCAAGAAGAACCATGCATGGAACTGGACCCCCACACATTCAAAGTCCTTTAATGTGCTGCAGATATTGTTCCTTGTCAAACCAAACCATTTCCTGACATCTTCCAACCCTTTTCTATCACAGTGAATCCAAATACACTACAGGTACTATCCTAAACCAAATCAATGCCATTGGAGATTGATACCCCTGCTTTTACCTCTTGCAGTTGTTCTCACTAGCTGAGTGAAACTGTGACATTTACTATTAAGAGCTTCTCACAATCCTCTGTGTATTGAAAACCTGAAAACACTATTTCTCTGGCTCTCCCTTCCTCATTCAAGCCTTTATCAAACACAAGAACTTCATTTATTTTCAACAACCCCAGTATTGTAACTGATGAGAAGCTCATTGGCTCTTGGACCTCACTGACTTGACTTGAAAATGGTTCATGTCCCTGGCTTTCATTTTGTTTCTCCTGTTCCCCTTTTATGCCATTCTGATCTCATTCCTGATGAAAACTATGACATAAGCACAGCTCTGATATCTGGCACTCTCATTGTTAACTTCATTAAGTCTATGCTGGCCAGAAAGTTGACCTCTTCCTCTGCATCGAACCACTTTATTCTCTACAATGCAAGAAGAGATTTCTCTAGCATTTCACTTCTGCTTCTCCAATTGATCCTTCTTGGACAGCATCCATTTCTACGAAGGACATATCTATCCTTCTCTGATGACATCCACCACAATATCCTTACCAACATCACAACCATAACATCCCAGCTACCTGAAAACTTAATAATTCATCTCTTCAGAATTGTGGTAGCCCAGACTTTCCCAGTTTATCTGATAGCATGTCAAAGGCTATGCCACTAGTGAGCAGTCTGGGTAATGAAACAAGCAGGAAATGTAACTGGGAATGCCACAAGAACTTATCTGAAGCTCTTGGTCTGTTTATTAGTTGGTATATATAGTACAGGTCATGTTTGGTTGTGTTTGTGTCATGAGATCCATGTATAGTCACCCTGGAAGGTCATGAAATGTAAACAAACTTCTGATCTGTCAGTTTGCTCTAGAGCTGGTTAATAGAAGCCCTGTATTTGAAATGCTGATCTGTCAGCTAACTTTAGAGTAGGAATAAAGCAGCTGGTCTGAGTCATTGATCAGTCAGTCAACTTTAGAGCCAGCCAATAGAAGCTGCTGGATCATAGATAGAAGCTTTGATAAGTCATAAAGAAGTCATAATGAGTCATGAGAGAAGAACACTCTGGAAGGTCATGGAATATCATGAGATTGTGATCAGTCAGTCTTCATAGAGGGTCACAGAACCTTCTGGAATAACTGTGTGATTGCCCATGCCATGTGACCCCATTTGTGTGTAAAATGTTATAAAAAAAGATAGCAGAAAAATAAAAAGAAAAGAACATGTTGTGTCATAAGACAGGTTAGAGACATGTTATATGATAACAGGGATTCTGCAGAAGGCACATGCACTTGGGTTAGAACTATTGATGCAAGTAGAGAAAACTGGTGTGCTCAATGACCAAGTCTATGGCAACATCTGCATGTCTGTGGATATCATTGCAGCAAGACTTGCAGCCCATGATGCACACTACATCATGGGAGGTATTGTGGCAGATGCCACAATATCACAAATTTCAAAACCAATGATGCTTGGATCACTCTTCAAACTCTCTGTCAAGCCTCTAAATTATTAGCACAGTTTAGCCTTTAAACTGATCTCAAAAACATCAAGATCAGAACTGACAATGTAGAGCAGTTCACACAAGATATGAATTGAGTCTGCGCTCTTTTCAACAAGCTTGAACTAGCAGGAGATAGTCAAGCCAAATCTGCAAGAGTCATGCATTGCATGGTCAACCACTAAGCATCTCAATCACCTTATGTCAAATCTGACATAATCTACTACCATAGCAAATCTTACTCAAAATCTCATCAATAATACTATCCTTGCTGAAATAAATCTCAAGAAAGCACAAGAAAGACAAAGTTCTACTAGAGGTCTTGTCAAAGTTGTTTCAGAAGCATAAAATGGTTCTGCAAATAGAACAGATCCTTTCAAGAGAGGGCTACCTCAACAAATAAGTGGCAATCTCAAACTATGGAACAAAGGTTCAGTGAGCACACCCAAGGAAAGAATGGGGAACAAACCTGGAAAAACAAGAGACCTAAACCTGGTGCTTTCCAACATCAAAAGAAGAAATAACAGAAATGCTTTTGTTACCAAAGCAAAAAGGATAGAACAACTAAAAAAGGACAAGGATCTGTTGCAAAGAGGGTAAAAGGCATTGTAGAAGCAGTAGATGAAACAGTGTTTGAAGAAGGTGCAGAATGGTTCTTTGATGCTGAAGGAGGTGAAGCTGAAGTTGACATTATAAACTGTTCTAACCCACTCAGCATCACTCTTGATAATGAACAAAATGAAACACTGGAATGAACATGACTGATGCAACATTTCAAGTTTAGAATGCTCCATACACTGTACCACCCACACCAGTTCAACCAGAAGTATCACCCACCATCAATGAACTCACTTCCAAGAGAGTCTATCCTAATCAGTAGGCCCTTTCTTATCCTGAAGCATACTCTCTGTTTGACCCACCTTGTTGTAGAGACACTGTATCCAATGGCAGAGACCCTTTATTTAGAAATAAGGAAGATGTGAAATACCTCTAGTACATAATAAGAAATGAGGCAAAAAAAGAGAAACAGAGGTAGGTTCTATTTTGTGAACAATTAATAGTTCAAACAGAAAATGTAACATGGAAACATCAACCTCACTCATATGCAGATTATCATCAACTCTGTGGTTCTTTCAGATATGGTTATTACCATCTAAACTGGGATGCTCTCCAAGAAACAATCAGTATGGTCTAGACATAGGAGATTCAACACATTACTATGTAAATATGGGAGAGCAACCAACTTATAGTAAATGTTATGCAGTAAGAGACAAGAGGATAGGAAAGAATGGCTCAGTCATATCTTTCCCAACACAAAATGCATATACAGTCACAAAATTCCAAGCAGAAGACATTATGAACTATAGTATGCTAAAACCACTGAAATTTTACCTTTAATAGGATATGGACCTGGAAAGGTTGTTATCCAACAAGTTAATAAATCTCCAGTCACCCTAGAAAAAGTCTGGTACATTCAAAAAACAAAAGAGTGTCTACTTCCAACTTTCACTCTGAAGGGTTTTAGATATGAAATAAAAGGGAAATAATCCAAAATCTGGGACAAATGTGGTAAACTTATGAACAGACATCTGCACTATTACCATATTCAAAGTTACATTGGTTTCAGTTATCTCAGATCACACCAATAAATAACCTAGCAGCTGATATGCTTGCCTTGTGCAGAGAATGAGTGCAGCCCCTAAGGGAGGTCTAGGGTCAAGGATTCTGGGAGATTGGGGGTAGCCATTCCACCAGAATGAAGGACAAAGGTTCAAGGTGAGAAAAGTGTTCTTCTTTCTCTATTCCAATGATCAAACATTGAAGGGAACTGAGGACTCAGAGATCTAATGTCACTGAGATACAAGGAATTCACTAAACAGCATAGCCTCAAGATTACTATGAAGTCTCAGAGAGTTCAAGGACTAGAAGTGGAGCAAAAACCTGGTGTATTGAGGTACATGAAGGGGAGGTCTAGCTTGGAAAAGTACAAGACAAGACAGATAAGTATATAGGAAGGAGAAGACTTTAGAGTAGGTAGAAAGGAATTGCTGATGAAGCAAGTGAAATATAATGGAAAAACAGGTAATTGGTATATGTGTCAGTGATGAAAAGTGAAGAATCTTCAAGTTGGGACTTACACCCATGCATGAGTACAAGAGGCACCTGACTAGAGAAGAAAAGGGGCTAATTATAACAGCAGCCATACTACAAAGAATCTCTTTATATAAAACATGGCACCAGCACTTTGGTCACACAAGTGATAATGCAGTGAGACATGTAGTTAAAAATCTCACTGGCCTACCTCAATGTGTTATACCCATGTCTTGTTCTTCTTGTAAAGGATGTACTATGGGCAAGATGTCCAACAGATTCTTTCCAGACTCTTCAAAATAATCAACATGAACTCTTAAACTTATACATACTGAGCTTGAAGCCAACCAGCCACCTATACAGGATTTGTCAGCTTCATACTGAACACAAGAGAGAATGCACCAATAACTAGGCAAGCTAGATGGGGCACTGTACAGCATTCACTAGCAAGGAGACTAGTAGAGGTTTAGGGAAGTAGACAAGGGGTAGTGACTGGGAATGTCACAAGAACTTATCTTGAGTTCTTGAGCTATCTATTGAGTGGTTTATATAACACAGGTATTGTATGGTTGTGTTTATGTTCTGTCATCCATGTTTAGTAATCATGGAAGGTCATAGAATGTCATGAAACATTCAAGAACTTCTGATCTGTCACCTTGCTCTATGGCTGGCCAATAGAGGCACTGTATTTGAAATGTGCTCAGTCAGCAGCTACCTTAGGGCTAGCCAATAGAAGCTGCTGAAGTCCCTAAATTTGTCATAAGAAGTCATGACAAGTCATGACAAGAACACTCTGAAGAACATGATGAGTCAGATATCACAGGGAGTTTCAGAACCTTTTGAAATGAGCATGTGACTGTTCAGCCCATATGACTGGTCATGTGCCAGACCATGTGACAGACCATGTGATTGACCATGTGACCTTAAGTCATGTGACATGTTACCCCTATTTGAGTGTGAGAAAGTCAGAAAAAATAGTAGAAAAATAGAGAAAAATAAGGAGAAAAAGGACATATCATATCAGATCTTATAATTTCATACTCTGTGAAACCACAGTCAAGATCACATTATTTTCTTTCACTTTTATAGATGATCACTCTGAATTTGCACTAGTTGTATTCATTACAGATAAAGTTGCTGCTGCTCAACAATTTCAAAACATGCTTTCATGGATTGAAGTCTTTACTGATCAACAGCTCACCTCTATTTAGCATTCTTTACTTTTAGAGGTATTACTTATCAAAAAACATTACCTTATTCTCCTCAGAACAATGGTTGAGCAGAGAGATTTAACAGAACCATGGTGGAAAAAGCAGAAGCAATGCAGCACTGTCCATGTTTGCCAAAGGTTTTTGACAAGATGAATCATCAGAATTTAAAGACCAAAAATCTTCAAAAGTGGTAAAAAACCAGATTTTTCTTACTTTCAAGTATTTAGCTGTAGAGCATTTGTTTACATTACTCCAGAACAAAGAAGAGACAAACTCAGTTGAAAGGCTGAAGAAATGACCTCTATAGACTACATTCCAAATGCTAAAGGCTGGAGATTCTGGTCTATGATCAGAAGAGTCCTTGACTCTACACAAGCCACTTTCAATAAATCAGTATTTCCTTATTGTATCAAAGGTCAAGAAGGTGAACAAATTTTAATTCCAGTAGAGGCTAAAGAAACAATGACACTCTTATTGATAAAAAAAGTCAACAATCACAAGAACTGGTAGTACCTCTACCAATAACAAGAACAAATTTAAATCCCAATCAACCACAAGCACCACTGGATGGCAGTATTAGTTATGAAAGACATCAGAAGATCATTCAGATGTGATATTTTTCACTACTGTCATATCTGTGACAACTCCACACCTCCAAGCACCAACTCTGTGCATCTCTCTGATATGTTTATATTAATTATACCTCTCTGCTCCTCTGAACATCCATACACATCTTACATTACCTTCCTGTTTCCTATTTAGTTAGTTTTCATACCCTGTACCTTTTCCTGTCTCTGTGCAGCACAGCTCTGGTTCATAGATATCTAACTTCACTTCATTACTTATTCCTTAGGACTGTGTTATAAATCTGATGCCCCTCCATACTATATATACTGTACCAGCTTCACTGTGCATACCTTCAGTTATAATATTGATTTTAGCACTCAACATATTTCAACTTAGCTTGATGCTTGACTCTCCATTGTACTTCAATGAACATCCCTGCTTTGCTCTGAGTCTAGACAACTCAACTCCAACCCTCTGACCCTTCAACAAATACAGAACCACCTACTGAGACTTGAAATAAGGGTACACCACATAAGGTGAAGTCAGGGTCCCACAACCCAACTCTGGAGTTCCAGAGTTGTATTGGAGTTCATCTGCATGTCTCTGATAGTACATTACAACACCTCTTGTTTTGAGTTCTTCATACTCATGTCCATTTTCACCTCCTGCCCTCAATCCTCTCATGCCACTGGCACAACCTCCCCTCAGTCCTTCTGTTATTCATTCTGTAGCATCTTCACCAACCATCACTGAAACTCAGAACCTACTACTGAGTTCTAAAGTTTCACTGCTGATGTATCCCTTTGTCTCTTTTCAAGCATGTATCACACCAACTCTGCCCACTCCAAGCATGCACACCATGACACCCAGACAACCTTCCTGTGCCTCTTCTACCCATAGTCACTCCAGAGCCCCAAACCAGCCAGGAGTTGTTCCCTTCCATGGCAAACCTAACTTCTCTGGTAACAACTCCGATAAACTTGTCTCTCAGGACATGCTGAGCAACTTAGCACATGCCATTTGTATCCTCAGCCACTCTGCTTGTTGTTTCTCACCCTCCTTCAACCACACCAAGGTCAGAGAACTGGACCAGTTTTTTTTTTTGGACAAGTGATATTATCAAATAGCAACTGACTAGTCTAGCCCTACTTGATACACTATGGTGAAGGCACCTAGGTGAGTTTCAGTTTGAGGGAAAATGCTCTTATGCACACCCTGTTGTTGCAGGGTGTGTGGGACTCTGTGGTTGTCAGTTACCCCCGGTGGCAGCAGGGGGGCAGTGCAATGTGATACCCACTAAAACCTCTAGATTTGTTTCCCAGTGTTTGGATGGGGGATTGTTAGTGTTGGATAGGATGGGTGACCATGTGTGATGTACTTGGTTGGTTCTCATTGGATCATTCTTGGCTTTGGCTGTGTGGTGGTCGATATCTAGTCTAGTGTTGAGTTTTTCCAGCCATTTGTTTTTTATAGTGTGTTTTGTATGTTGGGTGCCTTGAATAACCCTTTTGCATCTCAGGGTCCATATTAGGTAGGCAGATTCTGAGATGATGATTCTTTGTAGTCATGCCATGCCCTTTTTCTTTGTGATTGTGTGTTGGTCATCTGATTCTGTTGGTGTGGGTTTGATCATTCCACAGCCTAGGATTTGGCTGATGGTTGGGGTGGTCCAGGTGTTGTCTGTTGGCCATATTTGTTGGACTGCATTCCATATCATGGTTTGCTCAGGTGCCAAGGATTCGGTCATGATGTGTTCTAGTGTTTCTATTTGGTCTTCACATATGTGGCATATGTGTCATATCCCGAAATCATACAAGTCCAACTCTGCTCCTCTGGTCGTCAACTCCATATCAACTCCAGTCTGTTTCTCCTCGACTACACTTTGTATTACCATCGGACCTTATCCAGTTTACATTCCTCTTATGTATGTTCCTATTGTTCTCTATATGTACTAGTCTCGCCTCTGTTCTCTCGCCGCACTGTGCTTGCACAGCACCGGTTCATAGGTCACTGGTGCGCAGCTCTGGTTCATAGGTTCCCGATCTCCGTCTTACTCATACATTACGACTCTGTTACAAATCTGATGCACCTCTGTAGTATATATACTGTACCTCTACCGCTGTACATACCTCAGTTTGAATATTGATTTAACTTCCCTCTGAATCCTCTCGAGTCTCAAAGACTCACTCCGACCTCCGACCTCCGCTCTCCGTTCCTATCTCCGTAAATTCGAGACTACCGAACTCGAGTAAGGGCGCACCACATACAGTGAAGCCAAGTCTTGTCCACACCCTCGCAACTCTGGCCCCTTTGGAGTTCCTCCAGAGTTGTACTTGCTCCCCCCTAGCATAAGTTTAACAATATGGCACATTGTTTGTGGTTTGGTATTGGGAGCCAAAACTCACCAATGTGTGGCAGGGCTCCATTTATTGCTTTATAGATGAAGGATTGGATTGTTCTTCATAGGTTTGGGTGGCAGGTGGACTTTCATATCATGTTGTCTGTTTCTAAGTATCCTGTGAGTTGGTGGATTGCATGGTGTGTGATGTCTAGATTCATCAGGGTCATTCATAGGTAGTCTGGTGGATTGTGTGAGCATATTAATTGGTAGGCAGTGGCTTGGGTGAGACTTTGTAATTTCGCCCCAATTGCTTTAAAGTTCTCTGGGACTGAGGTATTGATATGGTCGGTGTTAGGTTTGTTGACCCCTTCATTCACTAGGTGGTCTGCTGCTTCATTGCCCTCTATTCCAGTGTGGCCTTTGATCCAGTAGAGTCTGGATGGGGCTGTTCTGATTTGGAGGAGGTAAGTTGCTCTTTGGAACCAGATTTTGTTCACAACATCCATTCAACCAGTGTCCTTCCATTGTTGAAGATTTTTTATTAGTCTGTTTATCACGTACATTGAGTCTGTGTAGATGTCAATTGATTGGGTTGGATTGGTGAGGTGTAGTGTGTCTGTTACTGCTGCTATCTCACCAGTTTGATTAGATTGTTTGTTTCCTGGTACTTGGATCACTTGGTTTAGGGGGTGGTTATTACTGAACCAGACTCCTGTTCTGCAGGTCACTGTTTGCTTACCATTATCTCTACAGGATCCATCTGTGTATACTCTGATTGGTTCGGGTGGTGGGTCTTGAGTGATTTGCAGCCATTGTGCTCTGACTGCTGGTTCTCGTTGGGTGGTTGTGGTGGGGCTGAAGATTTGGAAGCAGTCACTTAGGGTTCCTCTTGAGGTGAGTGATGGGTCAAAGGTTATTTTGCTTCGCCTTGGTGTAGTATAGCTGATTTGTTCTTTTCCTTTCATCGTTTGGTGAGCAACAGGCCATCTTTGGGATTCATTGTGTGGTATGGGTTGAAGGTGGGTGCCAGGTGTCCGATAATCTCTCTGGCTATTGTGGCACAGGCGTGGGGGTTCAGGCAGCCATGGCATCTATCTGTTTTGCATTTTTGGCAGCGGCATGAGGGTATTGGGCAGTAGTGTGTTGTTGTGGTTAGTGACGCATTGGCTGATCCTTATCAGGTCTTGGATTCGTTCAGCTTTGTGTTTTAGGCGTAAGCATCTTGTTCTCTGTTTGTGGTACAGGTGAGGTGAGACTCCTATATGAAACCAGGCTGGGAGTTGTCGTTTCAAGGATTTTGAGAGTTTCCTTGGGAAAAAGGTTAGGTTCCATTTACAGGCTGTTTTTAGGATATTTATGACTGAGTGTGGGATTTGTTTGTCGATTTTCTTCTGCCTCCGGACAAAGGGTGGTGAGGAAGATGTTGATATCTTTTGGGTGTTGGATGCTGTCTTTTTTTATTGCATTGATGATTGCGTCCATCACATAGGCCCATTGTGGGTGATCGTTGGAGGTTTTGGTGAATGCTGCTAGCCAGGTAATGTCAATTGCTTGGTTTCATGCATCAAGGTAGAGGAGGTTGATGCCACCTAGGTATAAGGGTTTTTGTAGGTGTCTAATCCCTAGTCCTGGGGGGGACTTTTTGTTATCCCAGATGAATTCTCTGGTTAGTTGTTGGAGGGTTTTTTTTACTTTGGTGGGCATTCCTTGTGCTTTGGTGAGGAATTGTGTCATTTCTCCTACTATCATCTGTATGATGAGCTTGCAGACATCTAGGGTTGGACATGGTTTGGCCCATCTTTTTAGGGCGAGTTGGATTTTATCAATTGTCCTTGACCATGTTTGGGTTGCATCTAGTTCATTGCCTATCCAGGCACCTAGGATTTGTGTTGAGTGGCCATCTGGCACTATTCTGATGTTGGGGTGCAGGGGGAGGGGGTCACTTGGGTGGATTTGGCATGTTTGGAGGATATGTTCTCTGTGTCATTTGGAGCCTATTGGGATGACCTCTGTCTTTTCTAGGTTGAACTTCATGCCTGACATGGTGCACCATGTGGTGAGTGTTTTTTCTAATGTGGCATAGCAGTCTAATCGAGAGAGGAAAACTGTGGTGTTGTTGGCATATAGATTTACGACAATGTTTGAAGTTGCAGGAAGCCTTTTATGTCGGGTGCATTTCAAATGGATGCTGCTAGGGGTTCGATTGCTAGATTGAATAGCAGGCAGGAGAGGGGGTCTCCTTGTCGGACTCCTCTTGTGACTAGGTATGGTTCGCTTTGTACACTGTTTATCATTACAACCGTGTGTGCATTTTTATATAAAGCTGCTATGGTGTTTATAAACATGTGGGGGAGGTTAAATCTTTCTAGTGTTTGGAGTAAGTAGTGGTGGTCGATTTTGTCGTATGCTTTTTCTTGGTCGAGCATGATGATGGCTCCTTCTTCTTCCATGTAATTGGTGTATGTTTCGGCTAGTTTGATTGGATTGAAGATTGATCTGTTTGTAATGAAACCTGTTTGATCTGGGTGTAGTAGATATTCTGCATGGGGTGCAAGCTGGGTTGCTAGGACTTTGGTCATGATTTTATAGTCTGTGTTTAGTAGGGTGATGGGGCAGTAGTTTTCTATTCGTGATCTGTCTTTCTTTTTATATAGGGGGCACATCCATCCATCAGAAAAGCTCCAGAATGGGTCAATGCTGTGTATTTGTATATTATTGTAGACTAATGTGAGACAGTGTATGATATTGAATAAGGGAGTAGGGCAGTTTGACTTCTTGTTCTGTTTGGTAGTTTTTATGTGTTGTTCGTGAAGGGTTTTCCATAGTTTGTATGGTATGCCATCCGGTTCTGTAGCTGTTTCGTTTCTTGTGGATCTGAGGGCTGCTGATACTTGGTTGGTGGTGATTAGTTGTTGTAGTTCAGAGTTTCATACCTGGAATTTTTGTTCATTTGGGATTTGTTGTAGGATGTGTTCTATGGCTGATTGGCGATCGGGGTGGTCCATGTTCAGTAGTCCTGTTGTTTGGAGGTAGTTGTGGTAGTTATGTGTGATGGTGGCCATGTTTTTGAAGTGCAAGGTGAGGTTGTTTGAGTCTGGGTCACAGAGAGCATAGATAATGTCTTGTGGTCTTTGGTGAGTGAATTTTCAACCAATATTTGTTTATTTGTTCACCTTTCTCATGCCATTGTGCTAGGGCTTTGGCTCGCTTATTTTTGTAGTGTTTGTTTTCTATGTATTCTAGTTCATTTTGTAGTAGCGCTATGTCTGTGTGGATGTGTGGGAGCATATCTATGTTGGGGTGTTGTTCAAGATTGGAGATATCAGATTTTAGGGCCTTTATTTGAACTGGACCAGTTTGATGGGTCTGGCCAATGCAAACTCCAATTTCAAAACCACCACAAAGCCTTCCACTCTGATCACACTAAAGTCACATATGCACAGTCCTATCTTAAAGGATTGGTTGAATTGGTTTGAACATGACCTTCTCCTGACAGGTACATACATCCAAACTCCGGCCACTCTGGATGAACAACTACAAGGAGTTTGTTCTCAAGCTCCAGATCAATTTTGGACTTCATGAGCTCATTGGAGATGCAGAGCACTAGCTCAATCAATTGTCAATAACAGACTATCAATTCATCAGCAAGTACATTGTTGAATTCAATGAGATTGCCTCTCAACTTCAAGGTTATGAAGATGGCATCCTCCAGCACCACTTCTACAGTGGATGCTGCAACCACATTAAAAACAAAGTCATTTGCATCAGAAAGCTTGCTACCCTATCTGAGCTCCACCTCCTCACCCATGACATCAATGCTCATGACTGGGAGTGTCAATCTGAGATTGATCATAAGGCAAAGCCCTCCATTCCATCATCATCCTCTGCCAAGTTCTCTACATTCACCTACAGCTCTGCTCCTGTCACCTCTGCTTCCATCCCCTCCACTCTGCCCCTCAACAACTCTGACCTCTCTGATGACTCCATTGAGTCTAATGACAAGGATATCGAAATCACCCCCACATTTCTGAAAACCAAACAAGAGGCTTTCAGTCTGGAGGCACACAAATATACTCTGCATAATCAGGGTAGCATTCTCTCAATCTGTGCACCAAGAAGGTATTGAAAACACACCTGTTCCCTCCACTCTCTGCCTTCCACTCATATTCCATTTCTGCCCCTCCCATTTTCTCCATTCTTTTCTTATAGGTGTTATTACTCTGACAACATTTTTATCTCACCTCACTGGATGGTTTTTCTTTGATTTGTTGAACATCACTGACTTTTCCACTTCAATCCATTGATCAACAGGGCTGTGAGCAGTACCTTCATTCTCATCACTCATGCTGTACAGTGACCTTCAAAACTGTTGCAATGTTTAATCTCAACACAGTGTAAGAAGCACCCTGCAATATCCCAAGAAAATCCCACTTAGCTTTGGTGGTATCAAACAAAGTACAAACCATTGGCTACAAATGGGGCTTAGTAGCATGTGATTTGACCCAGAGGCCATGAAGACATGACCATATTAAATCAGCAATACCATTGCAACAGTTTTGCACCTTTTAAAAGACATAGCAGCATCACATCGAGATTAAAAAGATATTTGATCACAATTACATAGACAAACAAAGATATACATATAAACAACATGTCTGAGTTTGAAAGACTTCACACACTTCTTTTCTTTCAATTTTTACCATCATGAAATCCCTCTCTGCTACTCAAAAGGCCAATATTCTCTCTATGCTCAAGACAAAAGGAGGCTATAACAAGTATTAAATACCCTTTTAATAATAAAGGTGTGAAACTGTTGCAATGATATTGCTGATTTAATATGGTCATATCTCACAGCATCTGGGTCAAACCACATGATTCTAAGACCCATTTGTAGCCAATGGTTTGTACTTTGTTTGGTTTCATCAAAGCTAGCTGGAATTTCCATAGG
The DNA here is from genome assembly GCA_038094155.1 of Pulveroboletus cf. aberrans. Taxonomy (NCBI): domain Eukaryota; kingdom Fungi; phylum Basidiomycota; class Agaricomycetes; order Boletales; family Boletaceae; genus Pulveroboletus; species Pulveroboletus cf. aberrans. Next base: position 21,124 of record JBBPTO010000482.1, read on the forward strand.
GTATTGTAGGATACTTCATGCACTGTGTTGAGGTTAAACATTGCAACAGTTTTGGAGGTCACTGTACATTCATGCCAGCCTCTAAGTGCATCTCTGTAGCCTCTGGGCCTCATCCTCTGGCTAACTCCAGTGCTATGCCACTTCTAATACACTGTCTTTCACCCCATTTTTCTCCTCTCCACTTCATGTGCCTCCAGTGATCTGGCCAATGTGAGCCCTTGGACCTATGGCCCTCCATTCACCTCTTACTTACCCTTCACACCACATCTCCTTCTCTGCCTCCTTCTCTTTGACTTCTAGTTGCCATGCATCTGAGGTCAAGTATTTCCTCAGTTCATTTGCAGGTCTGTGGTCATAGAAACCTCCCTCTGGTACTTCCGATCTCTCTTCACTCCAATACTTCCCATTCACTACCTCTTTTGTTGCTGTTAATGATTGGATGTTGACATAAAGAGAAGAATAGTGACCCTGTTCCTCTGATCTCTGCTTCTTCACTCTGCAAATCTCTGGAGTTGTTTCATATGCTCCATGGTACTCTGCTCATCTCTCCATCTACTTCATTCCTCCCTTCTCCTCTTGATTCTAGTTGCTGTGCATCAGATGTTGAGTGTTCATTTGCAGGGTTACACCTTGGGCTTCCCAAACACCCCTTGCCTCTGACTCTGATCTGGTAAAATTCTTTTATCTTGTGCCAATTAAAGGCATGCTGCTATTTACTCATTGTTCTTCTCTGACAATTAGTCCTCCACTGCCTCAACTTCCTCCCACTTCAACTCTGCCAACTCCTCCACTATGCCCACCTCTGCCTCTGACTCCAACTCTGACTTCATAACTCTAGATATCTTCTTCATCTTCAGCTCAACGAGATGCCCCAGCAGATAGTTCTGCATGTTGAGATGCCTGTTCAGCTCCCTGACTGCAGACGATATCTTCTGGATTGCACTACAACTGTACTTCCCTCACCTCACCCTCCAACTTTCCCATCTTACCCTCTATCTGCCTTTTCTTTCACAGTTGCTCTGACCCCTTCACCTTCTTTTTCTACTTATGCTTCACCTTGTTCTCTCTAGGCCACTCACACTTCACCTTGGCATCTTGACATGCCATGCATAATGTGAACTTCCTAGTCCTGAGCTTGCAGTCAAGACCTCACTCCTTGCATCTTCAGCAATCTGCAAGGACAGTTGCCTGCTCATTCCCCTTTCCAGAGCTCTGTCCTGCCTATACCTGTCACCCTCTGAGTCAGTCACCTCTGCACCAATGACTTGCTCACTCACCATTCTCTGGGCCTGTCAAATATATAACTCCTCTGAGATCCTCTGACTTACTCTGAATCTGTTTTACCACAACTCCAAACTTTCTTCTATCCCAACTTCAGAGTTTCTCAGAGTTGGTTCCACAACCAGTAATGTCTTTTTCTCTTTCAGACCTCATATTTCCTATTCCGGACATTACATCAGAGGTACATCAGAGTTCATGCACTCTGATCTCTGTCACTATTTAATGTGTCCACTTTCATAATTCCTCTCTCAGTTGTTCTGCCACCACAGTGCAATAGCTCAGTTAGGCCTTCATAGGGTCCAGATTTTGTCAGGGCCTTCTTAGCCACCCTCTTCATGCCTTCCTCTGCCACCCTCATGGGCAGCTAGATGCTTATTCCAGAAGGTTCTATAATTTTCTATGAAGTTTGACTTATCATGATTCTATGATATTCCATAACCTTTCACAGTGTTCTTCTGTCATAACTCATCATTGCTTCGTATGACAAATTTAGAACTTCTATTGATGACTCAGCAGCTTCTATTGGCTAGCTCTAAAGTGGCTAACTAATTATATTTCAAATATAGCACTTCTATTGGCCAGTTCCAGAGTGAGCTGACAGATCAGAAGTTTTTGAATGTTCTCTCACATTCTATGACCTTTTATGATTACCATACATGGATGACATTATACAAACATAAGCACACATAATCTATAGTATGTAAACCATCCAATAGACAGCCCAAGAACTTCAGATAAGTTCATGTGGCATTCCCAGTCACAAACCCTTGTCCACTAACAAAGACCTTTAGTAGCCTGTCACAATCAGCCTCTTGTTTCTCTTATCATGCACCACTTACATATGCATGGGTATAAGTCCCAATCAGGGCATTCTTTTCTTTTCTTCACTAACTATGATACCATGACTCCTCATCCATTTCCATCACATTCTATGCAATTCCATTTGCTCAGTCAGTAACTCTACCCTTACCTACCCTGAACCTTCAGTATGCCTATATAAACCTCATTGTTCTGTACTCATATTTTCCAAGCTAGACCTTCCCTTCATGTACCTCAATACATTCCATCCCTAGTTCCTAGTCCCTCATCATAAACCTCTCTGCTCTTTGAGACTTCATAGTGCTTTTGAGGCTACATTGTTCAGTAAACCTCTTGCTACCTCACAACATTAGATCATAGGACAGTCTAGTTCTCTTCAATGTTCAATCATTGAGACAGAGCAAGAAGAATGCCTTGTTCACTTTGAACCCTTGTACTTCATCCTCATAGAGTGGCTTGCCCCACTCTCCTTTGTCCTTAGTATCCTAGACCCTCTTTAGGGGCTATGTCTATTCTCTACCTGAGATAGTCATAACAAAAAGTCTAGCTTCCCTGTTGGCTACCACCTGGTAAGCTACCATTACTCCCAGGCCCCCCATTAACACTCATTGACACTCACACCCCACACCATCCTTATCTCTTTTTACCAGCTGGCCATCATGCCACCCCTTAGCACCAGAATTCTTTCTATGGAGGATATTTCAGAGACCATCAAAGGATGGTACAAGCATGCCATCTCCTTTCAGAAATGGAGGAAGAAAGCAAACCTTCTCATCAAAGTGTGAAAGGGAAGGATGAACCCTTCCTATGCCTATGCCACCCTCTTGTCCTCAAAACCACCTTGAGACTCCAATGTCATGGACATTGATACTGTGTCCACCCCTCTCCACCAGAAGCTAACTCCCAAAGAACAGGAAAACTGCTGTAAGGAAAGACTTTGTTTCAAATACTGGAAATCTGGACATTCAGCACAGAACTACACCACCACCTTCAAGAATCTCCAGAAAGCTTCCATCAAGAAGATAATGAAGAAGTGGTTAGAAAGACAACCAGTTTATATTCCCAGGGATTTTAAAATAGAGGACTGCCTCAACATAAGCCACCTCCTGCATAGTATGTGCACCTGTAACTGTATCTCACACAATAAAGTCTATGCAGATCTCCATTGAACTCATTGTGCTGTCAAATATGCTCAAAACTGTTGAAACCTGCACCCTAATCGACAGTGGTGCGGATATCAACTGCATCAACTGGGGCTTTGTTCAGAAGAACAAGCTTCCCATCTTCCAACTTGAGAAAATTTTTCAAGTCTGCAACCTTGACATGTCATCTAATAAGAAGTGCAAGGTGTTATTCTCCACTACACTCTTTGTCAACATTGAAGAGATCACTAAAAAGGTCCTTTTCTATGTCATGGACTGCAGATGACAGAACATCATCCTAGAATCACCCAGGCTCAAGGCAGTCAATCCCCTTATCAACTGGTCTAAACAGACCAGCACAATCTCTGAATCCCTTGACAAGTCGAAAGACTTGTACCAGATACATATTGCTGACCTCAAATGGCATGACAAGTTCTACCCCACCTCTGCTTCCAAATAAAACATGGTTTATTGAGTCTATGACAAAAGGCTCTTTGACTACCTCCAGAAAAATAACCAATCTGAGATTGTTACCATCATGAAGAAATTCACTGACCTTCATCATGTAGCTTACTTTGAAACCTGCTTTGCCCTCTATTGCAGCCTCCAACATGAGAGGTTTGTCAACAAAGTCACCATTGCCACTGAGCTCACAGCCATGGCAGAAAATGCCAAGCTTAAGACCACATTACCCCCAAAATATGCTGAGTTCTCAGATGTCTTCATGAATGAAGCATCAGACCACATTCCCCTGTCATGTCCCTATGATCATGAGATATATCTCGATTGATTCCTTCATTCCCAAAGTTGGGAAGGTTTACCCATTGTCTCCAGATGAGAGAAAAGCCACCAAGGACTTCATCCAAAGGAATCTCAACTGTGGACAGATCCACCTCTCAAACTTCCCTCAAGTAGTGCCCTTCTTCTTCATCAAAAAGAAGGACAGCAAACTTCATCCCTGTCAAGATTGGACACATGGTCTACCAGTAGTGTGTACAGAGTGCATAAACATGGGAATGCAGCCAGTACAACCCTAATTAAAAACCATCCAACCCTCAGCATTGCACAACACCTTGAGACAGGACACTCATGGGGTGTGATGACTTGGTCATGGGCTGGTAACCCAGACTCCATATCATTGCACATTGGTTAGTCTATCCTACCAGAGTTTCACTTTCTGGAAAGGTTACCCTGGGCAGGCAGGGCAAAACCTGGTGAACCTGAAAGCTGAGAGGCTTAGAGTAATGGAAAACCTAACCATGAGGCAGGTGAGCCATAGTCATCTTGTGGAAACTCTAACAGAGAATTACTTGATGGGCTTGGAAGGACAGATGCCCAGGTCAGTCATGGGATTAATTGCTGAAGTTTGAACCATGGCCTACCCGGTACTGTATGAACAATAGCTCTGAAAGATGTGGCTCCAGCAGGTGTACTTAGGGCAGAGGGTAGTTAGAATAAATGTGGTGAGTCATGTGGCTTAAGGTGTAAACATGTCTAGGATTAGAGGCTCTGGAAGGAATGTGTTACCCAGCAGTGAACAGTTCCAGAGCATGACCACTATCTGAACAAGCATATAGTTTGGAATGCATATTTCACCTCTTCCCCTTCCTTTCCCCCCACCTCTCTCCCCCCAATTTCTGACCATGTCAACAAACTAAAAGATGTCAAGATGATCATCAAGTTTGATGTTCATTGGGGATACAACAACATCAGGATTAAGAACAGCAAGTAATGGAAGGCCACCTTCATTACACACAAAGGCCTGTTTGAACTGCTCATCATGTTCTTCATGATTTGTTTAGAAACATGATTGCCAAATGATGGCTCGTCATCTACAACGATAACCTCCTCATCTTCTTTCCTGACACAGAGCTCCATGAGGAGTGAACCAAGTGTGTTCTTCAAAGGATGCAAGAACTTGACTTGCACTTGAAGCTTGAAAAGTGCACCTTCACTGCCTCTGAGGTAAAGTACCTTGGAATGATTGTCAACAAACCAGACAGATTACCATGGACCCAGTCAACCTTGATGGAGTCACTGCTTGGCCTACACCTATGAAAGTCAAAGACATACAGTCCTTCCTCAGATTTACCAATTTCTATCTGCAATTCATCCCCAACTACTCCTTCATCACCTATTCTCTCATAGATTTTATGAAGAAGAACCTTGTGTGAAATTGGACTTCCACTTGCCAGAAGTCATTCAATGAGTTGACGGCACTCTTTCTGTTGAAATCAGTCCTTCATCTCCTCAATACATTCCAACCTTTTGCCATCATAACTGATGACTCAAAATTTGCCACCAGAGAAATCTAACAGGAGGGTACAAGGGTACTCCTGTTGCACAGGGCAGAGAAGAGAGAGGTGAGTTGAGGATGCTCACCAAGATAGAGACTAAAGTTCTTGTGACCAAGTTTGGGTTAAGCGAGATTGATGAGATCAACCCTTGTAGAGCTTCTTAGAAGCTTGATCTCAAGGGGAAATGAATCTTGTTGTTGATTACATCATGGCATCTATCACTTTTAACTATGCCTAGGAACATGTATGTATTTGTGTGCAATGTAACTAGAATAAGGTCGATGATGTCAGAATGACATCATAGGATCAGTCATGCTGCTCCACTTCTTTGAAATAGGTGGAGTTGGATCTGGGTCGATCCAACACAGCCATTTGTGGAGCTAAGAAAGCTCCAGACCAATGACATCATAGCTGAGTCATAAAGACTGCATCTAGATCGTCATGTGGTTGATCCTGAAATGTAATTAAGATTACATTTTAATTAAGTTTGACTGATGTGACAGTCAAGCCTTAATGTTCAACCTAGATCTTTAGTAACATGAATAGTGTATTATCACTACAGCCTGCCTGTATTAACAGAGCACAAGACCTAGTGTTCAATTCACAGAATCTCAACACTCCTCCTCACTAGAATGTTACGTACTTTGAGAATATGGAATGAGTTTCAAAGCCTTTATGTTTTCTTGAAACTTGACATTTCCCAGATTCTTGGTAAAGATATCTGCGAATTGTTTTGTGATTTCGACATAGAATAGTTCAACTTCTTTGAACTTGATGGCTTCTCGGATGTAGTGATCATCCTTTCTGACATGTTTTGTGCGACCTTCCTGTACAGGGTTTGATGCTAAAAACATTGCACCTTGATTATTCACACATAGAGAAATTGGCTTGAGTGGAAAGCCTAGTTCTTCAAATAGGATTCACATCCAGACTATTTGCTTTGCCACTTCTGTCATTCCACAGTATTCTACTTCAGTGGACAAGAGTCTAACACATTTTTGTTGCCTTGAAAGCCATGAGATTATTCCATTTGCAAGGAATATAGCATAACCAGTGGTGGATCTTGATGTTTCTACATCTCCAGCCCAGTCTGTGTCAGAATATGCTATAAGACTGTTTTGAAGACCGTTTGCAGAATATTTGATGCACAGGTTCTTTGTTGAAGAAACATAGCAAACTATCCAGATTGCCTTCTGCAAGTGCTCTTCTGTTGGATTTGCAGAGAACTGTGACATCTTGATTACTGCAAAGGCAATGTTTGGTCTTGTTTCAATCATTAGGAAAAGAAGTGATCCTATCACAGATCAAAAAAGGCTTTGAATCTTGGGATCAGGTTTTTCTTGTGTTGATGGCATAGGATTATATCCAGAGGGTAAAGGTGTTGTAACTGTTTTACAGTTCTCTTGACCAAAGCATTTGATAACATTTTCAGCATAAGGTATTTGGTCAAGGATAAGAGTTTGTTTGATTTGATCTCTTGTTATCCTCATGGATAGGTATTTCCCATTATGGTTCTATTAAATCTCTCTGCTTGACCATTTTATTGAGGGGTATGAGGTACCATTGTTTGATGAGTGATACCCCTGGAAGTGAAGAACACATGAAGTTTGCCCATGAATTCTCCTCCTTGGTCTGAATGAACAGAGGTGAGCTGTTGACCAGTAAAAGTTTCAGCTCAAGAAACCATATTTTGAAAATGTTGTGCAGCAGTGGCTTTGTCTCTGATAAATGCAACAAGGGCAAAGCCAGAGTGATCATCTATAAAAGTAAGAACATATTGAGCTCTTGATCTTGGTTCCACAGGGTAAGGACCCATTAGATCTGTGTGTATCAGTTCAAGTGTCCATATTGCTCTTTTTTAAGAGTCTGGAAAGGATCTGTTGGATATTTTGCCCATAGCTGTCATTCTAACCTATCATTACACCTCCAAACCACCCTCTGATACCCTCTATGCCACCTCCGACTCTGACTTCCTCACCTCTGGTCTCCTCTGAAGGACTCTGTCCTACCCTTCGTCGGACCTCCAATACTGCAACCCCTTTTCCCCATTGGACCAATTATGATTGGTTTGGATCTTGTTTCTTCTTATGTTCACTCCATTCCTCTGACCTATGCTCCATTCCTATGATTACTCCTGTGTTACATTTCATTCCCTAGACCTATGTACATTGCCTCTCAGTACCCTATGATCTTCAATCATTGTTGTACCTTTACATATGGTTCCCTCCATTCTCTGTTCCAGACTCTGATCTGATACCTTTATATATAAACCCAAGACCTCTGCATGTACTTCTTAGTTTGAATATTGATGTCACTTGACGTCTTTATTGAAGTCACTCATGATGTTCTCTCTCCTCTGAACTCCGTCTGATCCCAATGAAGTTTCCTTCCTTTCCTTATTATCTTCACTATGTTCCTTTCCATCTCGGAAATGAGGACCTGACAGTAGGCAAGGGCACAACACATAAGTCCTGTGCCAAGTCCTCACCCCCATAACCCCTCATCTCCACCCTGTTCTGCCTTTGTCACCTCCGCTTGTCATTC
>JBBPTO010000483.1:0-29203 GCA_038094155.1 Pulveroboletus cf. aberrans
CATGTGATCAACATATTGTTCACATGGGTGTTTGATCTTGAAGTTGAAATCTTCCTCTTGAGAACAATTATGATGGAAAAATATTGTCATCTGTTCCAACCCAGATTGCCATACCTCTGCATCTCCTCCAATACTCCCTATGTTGTCTCTGACTCTGACATTCTCATCTCTGAGTTCCTCTGAAGGACTATACATGCATCCCCATCAGACCTCCAATACTGGAGATCCTTTCCCCTGTTGGATCTATTCTGATTGGTCTGGATCTCACTTCTTTTTTATATTTCTCCATTTCCTGACTCTATGGGCTCTTGTATGATACCTCTATGTTACACTTCATGTCTCTCAAACCCATGTACATTACTGCTTAGTTCTCTGACCCCTCTGATCATTCTTGTACCTCTATATGTGATCCCCTTCATTCTCCATTCTGTACTCCAATCCAACTCTCTAGTATATAAGTTCTATAATCTCCCATTGTATTCTTTAGTTTGAATATTGTGATGCTGAGTCTCACTTTCTCAAACTCTGTTTGATCCTGGTGATGTTTCCTTCCTTCTTACCTCCTCCTCACTATGTTTCTCCTATCTTCAAAATGAGTACCTGGACATTGAGCAAGGGATTCTCCTTCCTTTTGCCCTGGAGTTTATGTACTTCTATGGCTCAGACCTCTGCCAGACAGAGTCTGGAGGAGCACAGACAACATCAGTAAAATAGCAAAAGTCTAATTTCATCTTATTCATCTTATTTGCATCTAATTCGGGCTTATTAGCTTACTATAAGCCAGTAAGCCCGAATTAGACACAAATAAGATGAATAAGATGAAATTAGACATTTGCTATTTTACTGATGAATGACAGATATGGTGACATTTTCCATTGCTTCATTTGCTTCAGCAGGCTGTTTTCCTTTTCCCTTAGAGGACTGGCATTGTTACAATCAGCCCCCTTTTCTTCCAGTCACATGCCTTTCTACGTATGCATGGGTATAAGTCCCTATCTGGATGTTCTTTTCTTTTCATCACTGACACATATACCAATTACCTATCATTCCATTATATTTCATACAATTCCACTTGCTTCATCAGCAACTCCTTCCTTAACTACCCTGAACTTGCTGTATGCCTATATATACTTCACTTGTCTCATCCTGTACTTCCCAAGCTAGACTTCTTCTGTGTGTACCTCAATACACCTGGGTCTTTACTCCACTCCTAGTCCCCTTGAACTCTCTGAGACTTCATAGCACTCTTGATGCTACACTGTTCAGTGAATCCCTTGCACCTCAGTGATGTTAGATCACTGAGTCTTTAGTTCCCTTCAATGTTAAATTGTCAGGACAGAGCAAGGAGAATGCCTTGTTTACCTCAAACCTTTGAATCTTGTCCTTGTAGAATAGCTTGCCCCATTCTCCTTGAACCCTTGACCCTAGACCCACCTTAGGGGCTGTGCTCATCCTCTACCTGAGGCAGGCATAACAGGCATTGAGTATATCAATCCTTCTTTTGCTGTTTCATAGGTCTCTTTCTCTTCACAGGTTTCAAAGAAGAAGGATGTGATTCTTGGTGATCAGAAGAATGGTTGTTCTTCTCTTGATTCTTTGAAGAGCCACTATGAACCACATTTGTATGACGTGCTGAAGAGGGATGGTCTCCTCTGAATAAGTGAAAGGAAAGGGAATGAGTCTTTGAGGATCTAAAGTCCATTTCTCAAAATATAGCCAGTTGAACATTCTATAAAGTGAAGCCCTTCTGTGCTATAACATGGGTAAGAGTGGAGTGCAGACTGTAAAAGTCTTTAGGGAATTTGGCAAGCATGATTGTGGCACAGAGTAATCCATGTAGAGAATGGCATTCTGCATACTTTGGTTATACAGAATAATCTGGTTGATATTTTCCATGGCATGGAATAGTCTAATCTGGTGATGAAAGATGTTATTCAAGAAGTAGAATCACCCAGATATCCCTCAAGAGGTGAAGCATTCAGCTAGGGTTGACCAAAGCTGATATGTCATAAAAAGTAAGTAACAAGGGCAGTAGCAGGACCAGAAATAAAGGTGTCATGTTAAGAAGGAAGGTTGATATAAATGATGGTGTCATTGATGGTAATCAAAAGTATCTAAGGACCTTCTGATCTGAAGCATTCCAGAAGTCTATATCTTCTGTGGCAACATTGTGTGTGGTTGCCAGAGTTCCATTAATGAAACCTCTGCATTCAATTGCAATTTGATCTGGATAGATTAGATGTAATAGTTGTTCTGTCCTTTTAGAATGGGAATGCAATTGATGGTTACACTTTCAATCTTGATATCAGTGACAGGGAGAATGACTTGAGTGGCCATTTCTGTTAAACAAGGTTTCTTAGCATCTTATCCAATGTGAGAAGTTTATTACCATTCAAAGAGTGTCAATTCTCAATCATCAATTTCAATAAATCATTCAAGAATTAAATCCATTCTTATCTATGCCTGATGACAATGGTTATATCTTTGTTTACATCCACACATCTACAATGTTTCTTTTTATCCAAATCATTTTCAAAACACTTAGAATCTCTTTTGAAATTTCCTGCAAGAACTTCTCAAATGGAAGCTCATTCTGCATTAGAACAGTTCTTCAGCAACTTTGAAAGTCAAAAAGTTGGCTTAGAGGATGGCAGAATTTGCTAAACTCTACAATACAATAGATCAAAATATCTGTTCCACTGCTGAGTAGTAGAAGTGTTACAATTTGCCCCATTCTTTTCCTCACATGACATTTGATTGCATATGCAGGGATATCAGTTCCCATTTGAATGTTCATCACTGACTCATATATTATTTCACCACATTCTACCATATTCCATATGACCCACTTGATTTGTCAGTGACTACTTCCCTATCTGTCTTGTCTATGAATGCCCTCAAGTTTCTCTTGCATATGTATTCTCTTATTCTACTTAGTGGAGTCCCAAGCTAGACTTACCTTATAACTCCCATCTGGTTGCTTCAGCAATATACCTTGGGTCTAGCCCATCCTTGTCCCTTGAACCCCTTGACTCTCTGAGACATCATTGCACTCTTGAGGCAATGCTATGTGACATCAACCCTTGAAGCTTAGACATGATAGTTGTTTTTGCTGAATGTTAGAACATACATTTGCCCTCACACCCTTGATCCTCAAGTCCTCATTGAGTGCCTTTCTGTACTCACCCCTGAATCTCTGACTTGATGAAACCATCATTGTACTCTCAAATCCTTGACCCTAGTCTTTATCAGGGTCTACACTTGTCTCTATCTGGGCCAAGTGCAACAAGAAGGGTTAAAAGATGCATGAATGTTATATCAGGTCTGAGTACTAGAAGCAGAAATGGTATTCATCAGAGAACTTCAAAGAATGAGTTGAAGGTCTTCAGAAAAACAATTATCATCTGGGTTAATTGATCTATCAATCAGGGAAAAGAAATCATAACAAAGTACCTCATATTCTTGAAAATATACATATAATGATAGAAGGATATTATAAGTCTTGGTATGAAAAGCACAATCAGCACCACTATAGACAGAGAAGAGTATCTCATTTGTACATGAAGAAGCAGAGAAGTTTGCTCTAGTTCACAATGGTGGTCTCCACAGTTCTAATTTTGAAAGAATTAACAATGTGAAGGGACTTTGAAGATATAGTATAGGTGTTAAGACTCAGTCTTCCTCCAGTCTAACTCTGGTCAGAGATCAGGTCATAGAAGAAGGAGTTGTATCTCTAGAGTGGAGTTACATTGAAGATGGTTGGAGATCTGGAGGATTGTGTCTGAAGGGATGAAGACTTGGCACAGGACTTGTGTGTTGTGCCCTTGCACTATCATGCCATTATTGGTTGGAGATGCATCAGAGGAATTCAGAGAGAGATACATGTAAGAGGAGATAGTCTAAGGTGATATTCAGGCTAAAGTATCTCCATACAAATACTAACCTTTATATATATGGAGAAGACTGTGGATTAGTAACAGAGGTTGAATAAGTAAGTGCTGGAGCTGTGTTCCAGTTCAGGAACAAGCCAGAGCTGTGCTATACAGCATTAGAGGAAACAGAGAAGTGAGACTAAACTAATTACAGAACAAAGGATGTACATAAAGAGATCTAGGAGATGTCTGAAGTTGTGGAGTTGCATGGTTGGTGAGAAGTCACCAGAGGGATGAGTAGAGTTGTTCTGGAGGTCAGAGTTGACTCAAATGCATGGGATATGACAATAAGGAGATATGTATGTCAGAGACTTCAAGAAAGTCAATTTCTTTGTTGTGATAAAGTATTGTTTTTCTGATACTTCTTTGAAGGAAGTGAAAGTAGTTTTGTAAACACTGCTTCTTGTTCTTCCAACTCTTGGATGATATCATCTCAATAAAATGTGTCAATTTCATTCACAACACATTTTCAAAGCTGCTGTGGTTTATTTTGAGTGAACTGAAGTGCTAATTCTAAAGTAAGAATGCAAGTGATAATTTCTAGTAGAGGATCTGCTGAGCAATAAGGAGAGTATAAAGAAGGGGTAGGTTGTGAAGACAGGATCTCAGAATCAGAAGTAATGAATCCTGGTGATCAAATAATTCTAGGTTCTTTGACAAAGTAACCATCTTCCTCTAGAGATGACTTGCTGAAATTGGAGTCTGGGGATAGAGCACCAGGAATAGGGAGCTGGAAGATGTTGATCTCTTCAGATACTGAAGGGGTAGAATCTATGACCAATCCATTTTGAATAATCCTAGAGTGTTGACTATTAGAACTTCCAAGGCAGTATTCTCCATATTTGATGTATCATTCACAGAGACAGCAAGAAAGGTAAAAGTAGGAATTGTCAGATCATCTTCAAAGACATTTACATAGATTCTTTGAGGCAGGCAGGTGCAAGTGAATGAGATAATTGTAAAGTAGCAGTGTCTCTTTTAAAGGGAAGAAAATCATCAAGCAATGGGAATGATGGAATGAATGGGATGGCGATGATAAGGAAGATGGTCACTCTGAAGGTGGTATATTTGAAGGTAAATCATGAACCCTTTGAAGGGCAGATTTAGTTGATACTGTCACTATCAAGGAAGCAAACATATAATTAGTTCATTGACTTAGAATGAGATGAAAAGAGCCATCCTCAACATGCATGATAAGGTTTTCAAATGGAAAAGAAATGAAGAAAATGTCAAAACTCCTTGATCCTCAACCTTTCTCTGGGCCTCCTCTGATGCACTAGGGCTAACTCTGACACAGAGCATTTACTTCCAACTCAGATTTAATGAACCAATCACAGACCTGATCAATACTCATCAGCCCAGTCAGATACCATCCTATTTATAGTCATGCATGCATTTTGACATCTATTACATCTCTTTTAACATTTTTGTTTCCCTCAATATACTGTCTTTTGTTTTATTGTTTCACCTTGATAGGTAGCTACACAATCAAACTTATTTCAGTTGAAGTAAGTCAGAGATCACTGAAGAAGGTGTGATCATGCCTCTGCCCATGGGTATTTAGTTTTCTCTGTATTCTGCAAACTCCCTCAGTGATTTTTGCCCCTTCTGGGAAGCAGCTGAGTAAACACATCTGCCCTTTTACTCAGTTTTCACAGAAAGAGCCTTTAAATTTATCAACAATGGGATAGGTAAGCATGATGTGCCTGGCATTAGCTAAGACTAGAAATAGTCTGGTAAAGCCTGTAGTAATGTGTTCATCCATATTTTCAGTAATATGTAACATCAAAATATGCCAAGGTATCACTAGATGAGATTCATAACCCAACAAGATCTCTTTATCTTATTCTCTGAGAAAGCAGATGATTTCACCAGTCAAAGGACCAATAAGAAGAGGAAAGGTTGTGGAAGAACTCATGAAATATTGCAAGTAGAGGGTCTTTACAAAGGACAGAAAGGAGGAAACTCTACTATGTAACTGTCTGAGTATCTGATTGAGTTACTGGAGTGACCATAAGGAAACTCTCCTTATATACTATACAGGACTGCTTGTTTCTATGTATGACTCTATCTAAAAGAGATAGAAAGGAAGTCATAAAGAATGACTATGTAAGAACTAATGATTTCAGTAGCCTATACACATGTATATACCAGCCAATAGCATGAGTATTTTGTAACCATGAAACAATTCTGATGGTGTAACAAGTCCAATAATCATGGTCTAGAATCTGGGTTGTGTAATAGAAGAGCAGAAAGCAAATACCCAGTTTCAACAAATCATTAAGGCAATCAAATTGTCAAATTTCATGTGTGAAATGGGCAGGGAAATATTCTTCTAGGGGATTGGGTAAGTGAGTGAGAATCAAAGTTGGCATGTTATATGCAGATGGGTGATAGCAGTTTGGCTAGGAAGTAAGAAGATTAAACAGGTAGTTTTTATGATTCCAGCAGTACACTATTCTGATGAGGATCAAAGGTAGTAACATTTTTGAGTCAGGGCTGAGTGGTCAGTCTTGGCTGTCTGAGATAGATCTAAATGAGGTAGGGTGAGTAGCAGTGAGTGTTTATCATGGTCAGTTTGCTAACTAAGATTGTCTGAGGTATGGGGCTTTTGAGTGTTCAGTTAGGAGGATCTACTTTTGGGTGTATCTTCATTCACTGGGTTAACTGTCAGATATGTATTTCATGTGCACTTATCCATTCTGAACCCTAAAGTCCTGGTATAAAACAGATCTTGGAGCAGACAGCAAAGAAAGAACAGCCAACCAGCTAAAACTGCTGAAAATTCCCTGGATTACCCAACAAAATTGATTACAGAGCAAGAAATGACACCTTCACTACACAATTAGATCTTATCCACCACCAAATGCAGCAATATGGACCCCTGATAACACTCAAAACTTTGTTTAAACGGGTCAAAAATTCGGTGCACCAAAAACCTCGTAGGAAAATTCATGATGCTCAGACTACCACCAACTGCAAGGAGAGATTAGCAGGGCCACACTTATAACCACGGCTTTGCTTGGACACAGCGAAATGATAACTTTCCACTGTGAGGAACACTTCAACATCTACCCGATATCTTCCCATGTATGTATGATCTCCGGGAGACACCTGAACTTCTTGATAAGGCGCTCCCGTCAGGATCAAAATGGGGCTCTCCGGGACATACCAGGTCGCAAGAGGGGTCATTCAACTTACATTGATTGAATGACCCTACGATTGGTATGTACCGTCCACGGCTGCATGGAACATGACTTAGTTGCACACCCAGGCTGCGGCATTGGTCGTTAATAAAGCCTGGGATCCGGATTCGCTTGACGAGACGGCTGACGCGAAAGCAATCTCGGACCATGCCGCATCTCACGGAAGCGAAGAAGGGTTTCCCGGGCTGGCAAGAGGTACTTACGCGCAACTTGCGAACACGTTATCTCAAAATGGTGATCGTTGCGTCAGGTCGCGAGTAGGAAGGAAGCCGGAAAATGATGTAAGTAAATATCCAACCAACCTGGAATGGGCCGGAGTCCGTCGGAGGGAGAGTCAATCTTCCGTTTCCACTCAAGTCAAGTTAGCTGGGGGAAACTCCCCTCGATGCTATTCTTATTTGTGTAACAGGACCAACCTCGAGGATATTCATGTAGTGATGCTTATCGCTGGCATTGGTCACCTGGTGAGCCTTTAAAGCATGTGCGCGATCAAGCAGCTACTAGACTATATTTGGAGCAACGGCCGCTGACACTCAGGTTGCCAATCAAATTCGGTGAGGCTCAGGTATTGTATGCGCGCTTCTTTCCTTGTCCATGTTCGCCCCAGGGAGGAGGCGCCCATGGAACAGCTTCTATGTCAACATTCTAGCCGTTGTACTTAGGTCCTCGGATGTGCTCCATGAATGCACTTCGCGTGGCCTGACCAATCCATGAACTAACTTCCACCGAGTCGGTTCTTTACTCTGCCACCGACTGTTTCAAAACCCCACAGTCAAACGAGGTGGATCCGCACCCTCCCAATTGTGAGGCTCTGCTTCTAGTCCAACGAATTTGTATCCAGTTCCGTCTCCGAAACGCTTCTGACCGTCCCACCCCATTTGACAACGGTTTTTGGGAACGTGAAGCAAATTTCAGAATGCTGAGTGTCTATCTAATCTGAGGGTCGTCTACTTCACCAATCGCACGCTACCCGACCCTTTCAGAATCGCAAGACCACCTTCACAGAGAGATTCCTTTCCACAGCAATCGTAACTAAGGCCCCTTAGAAGTGTTTGCTGCCACTTATGACCGCTTCTGGGTTGCAACTTCCGCCGCTGTTCGTCACGGCGTACCGCCGTGTTTCACCCGTCTGGCCAGAATGTTACCTCTCGCCTCGTGATCACGTACACATTTAGCTTCGCCTCGGGACCTCAATGCCCCTGATCACTGATGCCTGCAGGATCCGGAACGAGATTGGCGTAGGCTGCCACCTGTGTGATATCTCTTTGGTACATGAACCCTATTTATTGCCTCGGTAAGCTAGACCTGAAACCCGATGCTGAACAACTGCACTGTTATTGACGACTCACCATGTTTTGGCCTCAGCATTCAGTGCTCAGTTGTTAGAACAGGTCCAGACTCGGAGTGCAGGATGGCTGACCATTAAACCCACATCTTGCTGGTAGGCGAGGGTGTTGTCAACCATCTTACATCGAACGTAATACCGACCTTTCGCCTTATATGCCACGAATGGAAGGTGCTCCTTGAATTTGAAATGGGGTCAGTCCCTCGATCACGTCGCAACTTGAACCGCTGGGTGTCGCCATGCTTGGCCCGACTGCGAAGGACATACATTAGATGAGTTCCGATCCCGATTCATCGTTTTGCTCGCCATTCGTCCGAGGTTGTCCGGGCGAATCGCAGGACGTGAATCTTCATTAGGGGAGGCATGCAATCGCACAGTACCTTTGCGGCACCCACGTAGGTATCCGGATTTCTCATGGACCTTACGGCAGAGATGGACTGTGTCAAGCCAGCCAATGGACGTTTGATCAGTCCTTCTATACTTATTATGACCTGCTTCTCCTTCAGCTGCACCAATGGGGAAAAACGGCCTCGTGCTGGTACTTGAAGTGTCCAGAAGACCAAATGAGCCACATGAATGTGTGGTCGTGGCGTGGGGAGGGAAGGTGGGGTATGGAGGGTGTTATGCTCTCATCTGATTCGCCAACGGCCTGATGACACAACGAGCTGCAGGTGTTGGCGTTGGGCGGCACCATAGCAGGTTATATTCTGATTGGCACTCTAACTGAGGCCTATGCTGTGGTCTCTGACAGATGACACGTGTCAATAGGTCTACTGTGGGGTAGTCTGGCCGACCTGCTGGCCTCGGGACAGAGGTTGCAAGTACTTGGTAAAGGCACCATGACGTTCAACAAAACGAGGACCCGCCCCGAGGCTGTTTTCTCGTTCTCGTTCAGAGCCGAAATGAGGATTACCCCACACTTCGATTTCCATGATGAGACATCGAACGAAACGACGAGCGACCGGGCCTCAGATCCGCAGTCTACGGTACGTGATCTCCACCTTTCCCACGCCTTAATTTCCCTGTCGCGACCAAGGCGGGTTTAGCTCACCGCAATTGATTTGGATATGTACTAGGAGCGCTAGCCAAGGTGTTCGTTGGTCGGAGGTGTAGGCGATTGTGGCGGCCAGTCGCGTCACTTGATCGGATGAAGACGGACAATTGCTGGTCTGAATTTTGACGTGGCCATGCAGCAAGCTGTTTGAATGGCAACCTACGGTTTCCTCCGATTGGTCCCCACCGGACGAGTAACTAGGCTGCAGTCGTTGCAACAAGTGTGACAAGACGTGGCAGATACTCGGACGCTGCCTCGTGGGCGTCAACTTGCCATGCATGGGGAGCCGGGTAAATACTAGTGTTTGAGCGGTCTGGGTAAGCCTCAGGGATTGGCCATTAGCATGTGCCTGGGGCCAACGATCTGTGATGGTTCGGGCGGAGTCGGAATGGGCTCATTTGCTACTGGACAGCTGTGCGGGCGACGAAGGAGATCCGTGGACAAGCAAGTGTGGGCGACAGGTACGAAAAAGCGGACATTACGTGAAGATAAATGCCAGCGGGGGCGAGGATGAAAAGGAAATATGAGGCCCAGTGACCCTGCCTGGAGGGATTCACATGACAGGCCGCATGGCCGGGTTCGGGCAAAAAAACGCGAGTTGTTCCGAAGGCAGAGGGCGGGCCAGCTCGGCGGACGCAGCATAAAAAGGAGGAGCACATGGCTAACGGATAAAATGAAATTGCAAACAAGACAAAAAATAATAATTTTATTGTCCGGGCCGAATAGAGACACCTCACAAGGCTTTCACCCCAACCAGCTCGGCGGTGACAGCGACCACAAGCCATCCTCGCCGGGCCCGAGCACGCCGTCGCGCACGGATCACCCCGTGACTTGTTTCGACCACACCTTCCGCTTTGAAAGGGCTGATTATATATCCATACCTTTCGCTCCTTTCTGGCAACCATGCTCGCCACCTTTCCCGTTCCCATCCTCTCCGTCACCGCAGAGGCTGTCAGGGATCTCCAGGGCCAGGACGCGCTCTACGGGCTCTGGACAGGTCAGCGCCTCACGCTGCCCCCTCGACGCCCCGTTTCTGACCATCTTCGCTCAGTCTTTACAAAGTGCAAAGAGTCGGTCCAGGACGGTCGCCGCCTCGAGAACATCTCTTGGCGGTTGTGGTATCGCGAGCTCATCCAACCGCGGGCGTTCTCCCCTCCGCCCTCTCCAGAGTTGCCCACACCGCTGCCGAAAGGCGACCGATGCCGTTCCTCCTACTTCACCCCGACTGACGAGAAGGTGTCACTCCAACGCGAATGTGAGCGCCTCTTACCTAAAATTGCCTGGTCCATCTCATTACTCACTTCCCTTTCTTGTAGTTCTTTCGTCCGGCCTCCCCTCGCCTTCTGATCAGGCATCGCCATCGCCGTTGCTACCCCCGATGCCCAGTATGGTTCCCCCGCCAACTCCGGAACGCCCACGAATATTTCCGCATTCCATAGGCTCACCCATCCCCCTTCCCCGTGACAAATCCGTGCCATGCATCGGACGCGTGATTGTTGACATGTTGCCGAATCAGCTTTCTATTCCCCAGCGCAAGTCGTGTTCGGCCTCCACCACGACGGCAATCATCTTGTCAACGCCTTCTACGACGACACCACAGCTTCCTAGCGATCTCACCGTGCCGCTCGTCCAATTACCCACAGCTGGAGGGGCATTGTTTCCCCGCGTCGTGGTCGTCAATCCCACTCCACACCCCACCCCACCCACAACCCCGGTATTACATGATGACCCTTCCGGCACCTCACAACCACTTTCCACATTTCTTTTACCCCCCCTGCCCCCTCCCGCACTCAGGCCGATACTACCCGCGGTCGAAGCAACGGTACAGGAGCAATCGCCATCGGCCCCGTCGTTGAACTCTCCCATACTGGCCCGCGTTGATGCCGCGTCGCTGTCACGGCAGTCGGATCGTTTATTCTTCCTCCAGCAATCCCCCGAAAACGCATCCTCTGAAAGAGGAGATGGCTCGACTGCGAGTGGAAAGTCACCTTCTGACTTGTTCGAAGCAAGCAGCACTGCATCGAGTCAAGTGAAGAGCGTGTTAACCGACGTGGACGATAGCAAGGAAGATCATGAGGAAGAGGACGATCGACGAGCTGCGGTGGGGGCTGGAACGAGACAGGCTATGCACGGCCGTCAGAACAAGCCGAAGAGGGGAAAGGAAGCCGGGAAGCGTCCCTCAGTGAAGCGGTCGCATTCGGCGAAACATGTTGCGCCGTCAATGATCCGGAGACTGTCGGCTCAGCAACAACAGCATCCGCAACCCGAGCGCACAGATAAGAAGGGTGTCCTGTTCAATTTCGGATCAGGGTCCTCCAACGGGTCGAGATCGGCGAATGGTTCCACGGAAGGGGGGAACGTGAGACCTCCTGCCATGGTCAACGGGCTCACAGCTATGCAACCGCCAAAGGCATCTCCTCTGCAGACTCACCCACCTGTCATTCCCAAAGGGTTTGCCAACGGTCGCGTTGCTCCCGGCAGTATTGCACTGAATGGCAACCTCAGTGGTAACGTGAAGGTGAAGGCGGTAGGGAACGTAAATGACAATCCAAATGCCAACGCCCAATCGCGGAAGACGATTGTTGTTACCAATTTGTCGTCCGAGGAATATGAGACTACGGATGGAGAAGATTCTGAAGAATGGGCTTCCGAGGAAATGGACGAGGAAGACAAGGCACGCGAGGCAGAGGAGACCCGGTTGCGCGAAGCCGCTCTGGAAGCTCAGCGCCAGCGCGAACTGTTTGCCAAGGTCCCCAAGCGTTCATACTCCAGTCTCAATCGCACACAATCGGGACTCTTGTCGCAGTTGATGAACCCCAACCCTACGATCTTCCCACTGAATCACCCGTATCGGATAAGTCGATCGTCGGCCGATATTTCGCGACAGTATCAGCAGCCGCAACATGTGCACGTGCCACAAAGAAGTAGCAGCGCATATGCCCCACCTCGATTATCGACGAGCAAGAGTTCGGCTGCGCTTCCCGTTGCGGCACAAATCACTGCCACCAGCAGTTCAAAATCTACAGCTACGTCGTCCGTGAAACAACGGGGGAGCGAGAAAAACGGATACCGACCCAAGGGACCTCCCAAGGAGCAGGAGATGGAAGATGACAGTGCTGACGATGCGGAAGACACAATTCAGATATCACACAGCGTTGCTCAGCTGAGGTTGCAAGCCCTGATGTCACGCCGAAGCTCTGAGCAAGGCTCTTCGTCCCATCTCATCCAGCCTATCGCTATGGAGGCAGCGTCTGGATTGTTGAGTTCGGCCACAGCGCCTATTCCATTGGGCCATCCATACAATCTTCCCGCCGCTGCGCCGCCGATGACGCCTCGGACTACTCGCCGGAGAATGCTCAAGACGGAACTGTCGGAAAGTATGCGCCGACAGTTGCTCTGGGAACGTCATGTTAGCAGCAATACCAATTCCGCTCTGGTGGCGCGGAGGGCAGTACAAGGGTCGAGCAATCTGCGACCGATGACTTCGACCAGCAGCGAAGGCATCAAGGATACGGCAGAGGCCCAGGACAAGGAAGAACGTAGGCGTCGTGCCATGGCACGGAATCGAAGTTGGGCTGACGACTACCATTACTCGGGATGGTGAATCCCTCGTTTTGGTCCACCCCTGGACCTTCATACTGGATCCTCTAATCGTCATTCGTCTTGTCCTGTTGCGCCACCTCTTTTCCGTTCATCGTGCGGAGCAATGCTCGCCTCTTGCTCGTCGCTTTCGTCCCTCACTTCTATGTCGATGATTGCTGTCGCTGTTCTCCTTACTACTGCATACGCGCGTTCGCTACCTGCGGCAGTATTTCTGGGCTTCGGGTTGGTGAGCCGTTTCGACCCTTTTCTATCATACCATTGGCTGCACATGTTGGTGTCCATCTTACCGTCTCACTCTTGTCCACTTCGCATCCAGTCACATGTTTTTAGTAGCCATATTCCCGCTGTCCATTTTACGATGTAACAATAGTCTAGTCAAACCTCGGTAGTATATAGTCGCTTTTACTCCTTTGCATGAAGGGATTTCATTTTCCGGAGTTGGTCCTCTACGTTTTGATTTGACTCTTTCTTTTTCTTTTCTTTTTTTTTGATTCGAGGTATCTGGTATTCTAAGCCTCGCTCCTATACGTTGCATGTGCCTCTGGACCGGAGGCGGCCATCGCGCATACTAGGCACGCACCATTCCATCACTGGGGTTGACATTATTTTTATATCCGGACGTGGGGTAAAACTGCGACCGCTGTCGAACGCCCAAGTCGGCCAGATCGGGGAAACTTGGGGCGAACGCTGAGCCGAGTGTCCTTGGTGATAGGGTTCAATAAGGCGCATGATGGCGGTTGCGAGACATGCGGATCAGACGGTGACAGCGGGCGGGAGTCGTACTACAGATGTGTATCATTGGGTCATTCTGCCGCTCGCAACGAATGCGAGTCTGAACGTACAGTCACTGGTCCGACCAGATATGGGTTGCCGACTCATTACGCAGCCCACATTGGCTTGGAAAGTTCCCTGGTGGCGAGTTGCCAAATGGATATTTGGTCTCCACTGCCTCCAAACTCCCTGCCATCCGATTTGGACGTAAGTACCTCAAAACTTTGCTCGTGCTCAAGCTCACACCAAGCTTGTTAGAGTCACCAAGATCGTGCACGCTAATTACGACAACTGATGTCTTCCGCTGAGGAGGATTACGATGATGGGGAGGCATCAACAGCCGTCTTGCCGGACAACAAGAAGCGCCGAGTTCAACGGGCGTGCGACACTTGTCGTCGCAAAAAGAGTCAGTGCTGCTCTCCCCCTCGGGAGAATGAAGGATCGCTCACGACTCGTTTGATTCCCCAATAATATTGCCGTTCCTGGCAGTCCGATGTAAGCGTGTATTATGCTCCCGGGCCATCTTCCTCCGTGTGCATGTCTGATTGGTACTCACCAAAGGCGATGGTAGTCAAATGCCGGGAAATAAATGTACCAATTGCGTATCGTACAGCTTCGAGTGTACCTACGTCGAGGCCGCCAAGGTGCTTCCGTTTATCTGGCCCATGCCCGTGTTTGACCTCATCCGTTTCTAGAAACGTGGTCCTCCGAAAGGGTGCGTTTCTCCACCGGGACTCGAAAGCTCTCTGATCCGCGCCGCACTACTCGTAGATATGTAGAGAATCTCGAGAATCGCCTGGAAAAGATGGAAAAGCTCCTTCAAAGGGTCAGTTTGCTTCCAGGCCATGTGGCGTCTTACCATGCGTTGACCTAGTGCATCCAAGGTCTGTCCAGACGCCGATTTCTCAAGAGAGCTGGGTGGTGGCCGGATCGATCGGGATACTTGGCAGAAAGGCAACATGAACGTCCCGGCATCCAGCCACCCCATGCCCATTTCCTCATCCTCCGCATATGGAGGCCCGAATGCGCCCATCGATGATCTCATACCGAGCGACGACGAGGATATCCTCACGCTACGCCTTAGCGAGAGTCTCAAGTCGATAAGCTTAGCACCCCACCGACACTCGCGCTTCTTCGGGAAATCAAGCGGCGTGACGCTCATACGCAAGGCGATCGATCTGAAGAAGGAGGTCACCGGGTTTGGGTCTCGTGACCCTCTCCTTCGCCCGATTGATGACAAGTGTTTTCCGGTGAGGCACTGTTCCTGATGACGACGCAAGCGTCCTGATCATTCCTTCAAGTGGGAACTCGCAGCCAGATATACGGAAGAGCCAGAGTACACGTTCCCGGACGAAGATTTGGGAATGAAACTGTTGGACATCTTTTTCACTCGATTGAATCCCTTGGCTCCTCTTTTGCACCGTCCTAGCTTCGAGCGCAAGATCAAGGAGAGCGTGCATTTACGTAATCCATCGTTCGCTGCCGTGTATCTTCTGGTTTGTGCGGTGGCTTCGCGTCATTCGGATGATTCCCGCGTCTTTCTGGATAACGTCACCGACAGCAAGATGTTAGAACACTCAGCAGGATGGAAGTTTTTCCATCAAGTGCAGATGGTGAGAAGCTCTTTGCTTGGACCTCCTTGCTTGGAGGATTTGCAGATATATTGTGTGAGTGTCTTTTTACCTTTCCACTGGCTTCACGGGGGTTCATGACCACAGTTGTCTGTCGTGTTCTTACGAGGAACGTCGGCACCGCAGGCCTGCTGGACTGTCGTTGGGATAGGGATTCGACTCGCGCAGGATGTTGGTGCTCACCGCCGCAAGTCATATGATGAAAAGCACTCTGTGGAAGGGGAACTATGGAAGAGGGCGTTTTGGTGAGCGTACCAACTCTCGTCAGACCAACTTCCCAAGTTCATTTTTTTTGCATCGCAGGGTGCTTGTCTTGTATGATCGTATGATGAGCTCATCCTTGGGTCGGCCGTGTGCTATCCAAGATGAAGAGTTGGTTGGCCTTTTGCTTGTAGTGCATTGGTTGATGTTTTTCAGCTTTGACCTCGACTACCCTATCGACTGTGACGACGAATACTGGGAGCACCCTGACCCACAACAGGCGTTCAAGCAACCGACCAACAAACCCTCTACGGCCTCCTACTTCATCAGTTTTATCAAACTTCATAATATACTCTCGTTCGCTCACAGAACCATCGTATGTCTCTTTCTCTGCTCAAGGTTTCACACTCTGACAGAGTAGTATAGTATTCGATCAACAAGTCGAAAATCCTTTTGGGATTCGTCGGGCAGCAATGGGAACAACAAATTGTAGCGGACCTCGATTCTTCTTTGAACAAATGGATTGACGAAGTACCCGATCACCGTGAGTGACTATATCGCTCTCCTTTGTCCTCCAAAATTACACATGTGTAGTACGTTGGGACGCAACCCGGGAGGCGAACTCGCCGTTTATGATACAATCGACCGCGCTGTATGCAAGCTATTATCACGTCCAAATATTCATCCACCGACCGTTCATACCCTCCCCGCGCAAACCTTCCCCTCTCTCTTTTCCATCTCTTGCTATCTGTACCAACGCTGCTCGTTCGTGCAGTCATGTCATTGATACGTACAGGAGGCGGGCAGGTGGATATGCAGCATTCCTACATGTACGCTGCCCGTTCGGTTCCGCACAGTTACTGAATTTGGTTTGCAGATGCCTGCCTTTACTGCCGGGATTGTGCTTTTGTTGAACATCTGGGGAGGGAAGCGATCGGGGCTTTCGACAGATCCGCAACAGGAGATGGCTGATGTGCACAAGTGCATGGCAGTTCTGAAGTCTTGCGAGAATCGGTGGGTTTTTGTTGCAACATACCCTTGTCGAACGTGACGGTCGTCGTGTACTGACATCCACAAAGGTGGCATACCGCAGGTAGACTTTGGTTTGTGATCGTCACGGGAGTTGGTTTATGAGGCTCATTTGATCCATCACTTTGTAGGGACATTCTTTACGAGCTTGCTTCCGTGGGAGATCTCCCTCTCCCTCAGCCCAGCCCTCAAGGTGGGACGAAACGCGACAGAGACTCTGACAGTCCCGCGCTGTCTTCGCGGTCAGCATCGCTACCCCGCGAGTCCAGGACGATTGTGGGATCGCGTCGAATCGCGCGTGAGGCCTACCCGCAATCCCAACAGCCTCATCAGCGACAGCCCCCACCGTCGCAATCCGCACAAGCATTCGATCTACCCGTCTACAGCAACGACCTGGGGCGTCTACCGTTGCACGGGCAAGCCGCGTTTCCCATGAATGGGCAGACCACCACGTCATCGTCTCCTGGGTCCATGAATTCTCCGACTATGTGGTTCGCGTCGATATCCGGCGAGGCGCAACAACATATGAACACAGCGTCTGGACATGCACCAGGGGTTGGACACGGTTTTGCGCCTGGAGATGGGTACTCGATCGACGACCTGTTTCTAGATCAGATATCAGGGTCATTTGGAGGTTTCCCGGCACATCCGGCTGAGAGTTTGTCCGGTCATGTCAGTGGAAGTCATGCTGGGGACCTACAGGTGTTCATGGATGGTACTGGTGTGACGGGGGGTGTGCAGCCTTCGATGATGCAGCCGACGAACGGGATGATGGACGTCAACCCAGACACGATCGCGATGTGGTCATCTGCGCCGGCAGGCTTCGGGTGCGTGGCTACTCTGTTATGGTTTCTCGTGATGGTGACTTTTGGTCAGGGTGAATGACTGGGGCACGTACCTGTCCGGCATCGTGAACCCGGACGTGTCGGGGCCTGAGGGGCACGGACATTGAAGGTGCAAATGCTGCAGAACCTGGTCTCTCGATCAGTGCCTCGACGCCGCTCGGGTTGAGCGCAAGTAATGAGAAGCTGAGATCAGAGAATTCGATCTTTCGGACGGCAGGACTGTTTTTAAGCGCGACATTTTTCTTTCGTGTGATGTCGACCTGTCTTCGTGTTTGCGTGTGTATTGGTTCCTGCTCTTCGACAGTGTCGCACGAGTCACGTCTGATCAACATGGCCATGTCCCTGCTGAGTTTTGTACGGCCTTCTGACTCTCGAACGTCACAGACTCTGACCCGACAAGCCATGCGGAAAGTATCAAAACAATTGCACCTCGGTTATTGTCGGGGATGGGACCCCAGACCCA
Organism: Pulveroboletus cf. aberrans; assembly: GCA_038094155.1. NCBI lineage: Eukaryota > Fungi > Basidiomycota > Agaricomycetes > Boletales > Boletaceae > Pulveroboletus > Pulveroboletus cf. aberrans. The sequence goes on from JBBPTO010000483.1 coordinate 18,081, forward strand.
CCTGAGCGAGAACCCATTTGGGCATGACTGCCAGTTCATTCAACTGTACCATTTATCAAAGCCAAGTAAAGGGGCAGATGTGCCCACTACACAAGTTAGCTACTTTGTAGCAGTATAGTAACAAGAGGCTCATCTCACCCACTGCACAGGAGTGGCAAGAATGACTGAGAGTGTTTATCTCAATTTCTGATAGAATGTGTGCATTATGGAGGGGTAGCTGTCAGAATAAGTGTGCTATGAAGGGGTAGAGATACCCAGACTCAGTGTTGCACAGTAGTGGCAGAACAACTGTATATTTACCTATGGAGGGGTAGAGATACCCAGTGTTAGGATCCATACTCCTCCAGGACTTCATCCAACAGGGGTCCAAGGGTTATCAGTCAACTCTGGGGTGAAACAATGCCAGATGGGCTGGAGGTCCAACAGAGATGGGGCAGGGTGACATGCAGAGGTGATGAAGGCATATTGGGACAGAGATAAGGGGTTATGGGGATGAGGACTTGGTGCAGGACTTATGTGTCATGCCCTTGCCTACTGTCAGGTCCTCATTTCAGAGATGGGAGGGACATAGTGAAAAGGATAAAGGAGAAGGGAACTTTGTCAGGATCAAATGGAGTTAGAGGAGTGGGAATCAGAGTAATAACATCATTAGTGATGTCAATATGTATTTGAACTAAGGAGTACAGGAGGGGCTTACAGGAGTTTATATAGTATGAAGTTGGATTGGAGTCCAGAATGGGGAATGGAGGAGACCATATGTAAAGGTACAGTAACGGTCAGAGGTCATAGGGTGCTGAGAGGTAATGTACATAGAACTAGAGAATGGAATGTAAAACAGGAATAATCATAGGATGGATCATAGGTCTGAGGAATGGAGTGAACATAAAAGAGAACAAGATCCAGACCAATCATAATTGGTCTGACAGGGGAAGGGGTTCCAGTATTGAAGGTCTGATGAGGGATAGGATGGAGTCCATTGGAGGGGACTGGAAATGAGGGAGTTGGAGTTGGAGATGGCATAGGGGGTATTGGAGGGGAGTTTGGAGATGTGAGGATATTGAAACTTGGTATTCACTTTCTGCTCTTTTATTACATAATCAATGTTCCAGATCATGATCATATGATCATCAGTTGTTTGCACTCTCATATTGTTTCAACATTCACTATAGAAATGAGATACTTATGCCATTGGCTAGTATCTATATTCTACTGATAATTTCAGTCATCTAGTCATGTTTCATGACTCATACCTATCCTTATATGATAGAGATCTATACAAGTACAAACAGTCCTGTACAGTATTTAGGAAGAGCCCCCTCATGTTTGTTCTCTAGTTAGAATCTCATTCAAACTCAGACAGACAAGTCAAGTCCCCTCCTTCTCTGTCTTACTCTTAGACCATCTATCTTGCAATACTCCATTTGCCCTTGGTGAGTTCTTTCACCAAGGATTGTAACCTTCCCTCTCCCTATCAGTCCCTTGACTGGTAGGACTGTCTGCTACCTTGGAGGATGAGACAAAGGGATCTTTGCATCTCTTTAGGTTATGAGCCCCACCTAAAGGTACCTTGATGTACTTTGTGTGCATCCCTGTCACATACCTTTGGTGCTATGGATGGATGTATTGCTGCAGGCTTTGCCAGGATATTCCTTATCCTTGGAAATGCCATGCACATGGTGCTAAACCATCCCATCACTTATAGCTTTGGAGGTTCATTCTTCATTTCACATCCTTTTGGAAATATCATCATTCATGCCTTGGATAGTTTATTCACTCTTATCATGAATCAATGAACTAATTCAACCCTTACTTCCTTGTTGATTACAGTGTCTACTAGACCTGTCCCTCAAGAGGTTTGTGATCCTCCTCCAAATCCTCCACCACCTTTGAAGAGACCATTCTCATCCTTGTCATCACATTTTACACATCCATCACATCCTGCTCTTGTATCTCTGATATCCTCCTTGCATAGGAGAGACACTTTTACCTCTGTATTGGAATATACTCCTGCTCCTCCCTGTCCTCAGGAGCCCAACTGCCTTCATCAAATCTGCCATAATCCTGCCTGGAACTATCCATTCTGACATCATCTCCCTTGTGCCTTCTGTGAACAACATCTGGAACAGAATCAATGTTGTCAAGGAAGATCTGGTTCAAGACATTTCCTTGTTCATAGAGTTGGAACTACTGTTGAAAGAGTTCCACATTGACAAGGAGAACAGAATGTCTGGAAATTACCGCTACCTGGTTCTATCTCTAGATCTCAAGGATTCTTTCACTCTACTGAACCTCCCCTCAAAGAAGATGCTTGATTTGTCTATTCCCCTTGTCAAATTTGACCACCAGGATTCATTACTTCTGATCCTGAGACCCCTTCTTTGCCTCTTCATCAACCTCCTTCATATTCTCCTTATTGCCTTCCAGACTATGTTCCTTGTGATGTTCCTCATGATCCCACAAATTCTCTAGAAGGAATACTGTTTTGCACATCCACTCCTGCTCTTGAAGCTTGCTTCACTTCAGACAAACTTCAGCACCTTTGAAGATGTGTTGTGGATGAAATGAAATCATCTACAGTAATGATATCATTGGAGGACAGATCCACCAGGGAAGCAGTGTTCCAAGAACTCATGCCCCTTCCATCGAAGGAAATCTGTCATCAGCTAGATCTTCTCCAGGAAACTGACATACCCTTCCTAGAAATGGCCAACATCCTGCCTTATAAAGTTTACTTCAACTGCCCTCACATTGTTGACCCTTTTGAGGTCACAACTGTGGAGACTACAATGGCAGATCAGAGTATCCTCCCCTGTTTCTTCATGTACAAAGACAAGATCCTCTTCTCTGCCTATAGTGGTGCTGGTTGGGCTCTCCCTTTTCCCTTTTGAGGCTTACAACTCCACTCTGTCTGCATATGTACATTTTCAGAGTTTTGAGATTTTAAGGCAAGATTTCTTCCCTTCAATCAATAGATCAATTGACCCAAATGATCCATATCATTCTGGAGATTCCCATGCTAGACTCCAAGAATCCATGATGGTTGCTAATAAATACTTTGATGTATGGAATTGGTACCACCCTCATCACATTCAGAATCCTTCTGGCTACACTGTTTGATGGTGGAATGTAGAATTTGACCAAGAACACTGTGACATTTGGCATGACTTACCAGAATCTAAGCTTCAAAAGAAGCTTCAGAAATCATTAAAGAAAAATTGTCTTTCTGAAGATGAAGATCTCATTTATGAGATCATAGCTGGTTGATATGAGGGCACAAAGATTCATTCTCTTCAAAGAAAATTCTTGGATCAGAAAAAGCACAGAAAAAAAGCACAGAATCAAAGGCATAGATATACATAGGCAAAACATTTTATAGAGCAATGGACTTTATCTTCTTGAATGTATATTGGGATTGATTGATCAAAGGATGATTTACTTGATGAGTGGTGATCTCATTTTCCACTGGAAATGATGTTGAAGAATTTGTTCCACAGATATGGCCACTACTATTCCTGCTGTCACTGATATCAAGATTGAAAGCACAATTATTACTCACATCCTAATCCTAGAAGGACAGAGTAACTACTCTATCTGGTCTGCCTGAATCTGATTCATCTTCAATACCATTGGATGTGGTGGTTTCTTTGATGGAACTCTCGCTACTACTAGTAACATCACTACCAGAGACATTGACTCCTGGAAGCAATTGGATCAGAAAGTCCTTGAATATCTAGCTTTCACAATTAACAATACCATTATTGATGCAGTTCTTCCTTCCTCACACCAATCCTTCACTTCTGGTTCTGGTGCCACACAAACCATTCATTTTCACTCTATGATCTATTATTTATGGTCTACTCTCAGAGACTGCTTTGCCTCTCAAGGAATTGCTGGGCAATTCTACTTCTTGTTACAATTGGCTCCCTTTTTCTCCTATTGCTTACATATGCATGGGTATAAGTCCCAACTTGAATGTTCCTTTATTTTTATTGCTGACTATGATATCATGACTCCTCATCTGTTTCCATCACATTCCATGTGATCCCACTTGCTTGGTCAGCGATTTCATCCTTACCTACCCTTAACCAGTCCTATGCCTATATAAACTCCTCCATCCTGTACTCATATTTCCCAAGCTAGACCTCCTCTTTGTGTACCTGAATACACTGGGTCTTTGCTCCATTCCTAGTCTCTCGTCTGAAGTTCCTCATTGGGAATTCCTTGCTCTTTGAGACTCTGTGGTGCTCTTGGGGCTATGCTGTTTTAAGAAAACCTCTGTCATCCAATTGATGATAAATTATCAGGAAGTCTCCTCTTTGATATTCAATCATTGAGATAGGACAAGCAGAAAGCCTTGTTCTCCCAGAATCCTTGTTTCTTGTTCTCAAAGAGCAGCTTGTCCTGCTCTTCTTTGTCCTAGTTATCCTAGACCCTCTTTAGGGGCTATGTCTATCCTCTATCTGAGGTAGTTATAACACTTCTTGCATAATGTCTTTCACCTTCACATTAGATCTTTTCATGCCATGAAAGACATCAACCAAATGATCTCTTATTATCAGAACATGCAAAATGCTGGGCTGATTTTGCCTGAATCACTCTGTGCCATGATTATGCTTGCCTATCCATATGCCATTGGGGTGAGCAGAACTCACTGATTCCCACACCACAATCCCACCCCCTCCTTGAGGTGCCTTCTGCTTCCTTGATTTTTATAGGAATGCCACACTGCCAGTCCGACCTCCTAAGTCATCCCAAAGTGATCTCAGGTCCCTTTCGATGCTTTCAGGTCAGTCTTGCATTGATCAGTGCAGCAGTTATTGTGTGATGAGTCACATTTTCCCATTGCTCTGAGGAAGGTCTTTTGCTCCACTCTAGAGCTTTGCAGACATGTTCAATGATCCTGAAAGCAATCAAACCTTGTCTTTAAAACCTGTGTTCATGATATGAAACAAGAACTGTGTGGTCTGCAGCTCAGAATTGGTATCTGTATGTCCTCCTCCTCCCTTCCTCATGTTGACACACTTCACCCTCTGCAGATTTCTGCAGACCTAATCCACAACTTATCAGACCACCCACCCCCATGCCTGTGATTGTTGGCAACAGTCTGCAATGTGTTTTGTATGGTCTGCAGCCTTTGCTGCCCATCTGTGAGTCCCCTCTTCCTCCTTGTCTTTCACATGCCTCATTTCCCGTATGCTTTCTAGTACCTATCTCCCTGGCCCCTCATTGCCCTCTTCCGCTTTGCAAGCACCCTGTAAAGCCTTCTGTGCCATCCACATGGTGACTTCCATCTGTCTTGCTTATACTCTAGGTTGACTGACCATGGTCATTAGGGTTGTGTACAGTGCACATGAGGCATGCCTAGCCTCATTGAGTCACAATGTCCTAGGTAGTCTCTGGTAAGGTTAGTGGACATCTGTGTCTGTGTCTGTGTGGGAGGGAAGGGGGGAGGGAGCTTAACTCCTGCCTTTTAGATTAGGTTCAGGTTTGTTAACTCAGGGCTCAGGTATATTGAAGGAAGAGTCCAGGAGTGTACCCCCTGGTTAGTTAGCTTAGGTTTCAGATTTGCTCTAGCTAAATGTTTTGGGTTCACACCAACTAAGCATGTTTTGAGCAACACTGTCAGATTCTCAGTCATACCTGCATGAGCCAACCTATCTTTTTATGAGACTCCAAGCCCCAAATATTCCTGCAATTTATGTTGTGCAGTGTACATTATTTCAACAATTGATTATTCTAAGTTCAGTGTGATTACATGCCAACAAACATGAGTTACAAGGAAACCAAATATCACTACTTTAACATGATATCCTCACAGCATGCTTGATGAATAAGTCTTCTTCATGGAATGTGATCCCAGTTTTAACCCTTGCAATCATTGAACACAAGCATGGTGGTAATACCTTTCCAACTTCAGTAGCCTTCTGCAGCTCTTTGAAGCAGTTGAGGGCACCCTTGTATGAGGATGGATTCCTCCCTTTCAGAAGGCTATGACCCATCCTATTCCAACATAACTGATGCCAGTCAAGATATAGTTTTCAGGGTCTGAGCAGCCTGTGATGTCATTTATAGGTGAAGACTCACAGGCAACAATCTGGTGATGAGTCTGAAGTGTACTTCATGCCTTCAATTTTTATAGGGCATTTTTGTTAATAGTCAATTAGGGTTGAGTTTTTTTTGAAATGAAAATTATATAGTTAGAAAGCCGCATTCAAGAGGATTCAAATGGTCCAACATTCATAAAAATCGGTGGTGTAGTTGTGGAGATATGCATCAAACAATGTTGGTATATGTCACCATGCAGAATTATCCAATATGGAAGGTGGACTTAGGGTTAGGAGCAGAACTCTAGGGTTAGGACTACCTGATAGGGTAATGGTGGACCCACAGTGCATGTTCAAAAGTTACCCAATAAGGTAGTTATATTACATACTTTCCATTTCCTAAAAGGACTAGATAACAACATGCTTCAACTTCAAGTCACTCTCTGATATTACTTAGAACTACTGATACCTCTAATCTGGGCCTCCTAACCCTGTGTTTCGACTTGGTGTGTTCATTTATTCAACATGTTCACTCCTGATTTTCCTCTATCTATAAATATCACCTGGTGGGTGCAGTTCACTGCCTGGATTGTCTGGCTTGGTTTGAGTCTCTGCTGGTAAGTCTTTCTGTTTTCAGCTTTCCTGGTTCCAAACTGATGCATTCTGTGCCTTCTTAGGTCAATTCTAGAGTCCTCAGCATGGCCTGTGTCCGAGCTCACATATAGAATCCTCTTTCCCTCAAGCTTGACTCTTGGAGGTTCCTCCTTTCAGTTCATGGGCTCGTAGGGTGATAGAGATGGTTCTTGAGGTGCATCATCATTGTTCCATATGTTGTGCTGATCATTTTCTTCAGCTTGTAAGGTAGGTGTCTTGTGAAACTGACGAACATCATGTGGAGTGACAACTTGTGACTGTGTTAGATGAACCTTTTGATAAGAGGATCAGACCTTCAAGATTTCATGCCGACATGCTGAAAAATATAACATTAGGTGGGTATATATCTTGTAGTAGGTAGTTGTGTGTATGACTGGCATAATGTGGTTGTCCATTTTCTGAGGTGTCACAGGTGATGCCTGTTAAAATATATAACTCCTCTGAGGTCCTCTGACTTACTCCAGACCTGTTCTGGACAACTCTGAACTTTCATCTGCAAAGTACAACTCCTGACTTCGGAGTTATTTGAAGTTGCCTTGATACTCAGTAACATCTTTTCTCTCTTTTGGACCTTCTATTTCCTATTCCGGACATTACATCGGAGTTACATTGGAGTTCATGTGCTCTGATTTCCATCAGTATTTTAGACAGTCCACTTTGTCATCTCTTCCTCAGTTGTTCCACTACCACTGTGCAACTGAGGTTAGTCTTTTTAGCTACATCTAGCTTTCTGTTTTACTTATGTCTGTAGTCTGGGTATCTCTACCCCTCCATAGGTAAATACACAGTTGTTCCACTACCACTGTGCAACTGAGTCTGAGTATCTCTACCCCTCCATAGCACACAGATTCTGACAATGCCATCCGATGAACTGATGAAGAATGAGTCTTGGAAGATGTCATGGGTGACCCAGAACTCAACGGTGAGGCAACACCTGCTAGTACACTCATGCTCGATGACTTGGACTGAGACAGTAAGTCAGTGTATTTAGTCCATCAGGAAAATTAGCACTTACCACAGTTGCTTGGTTCTCCAAGTCGTCTACAGTCTGTGGCATTGAGATGGAAACCTGCCAAGCCATGGAGAGGTTGTTGAGCCAGCACTTTTGGCCATGCTTTCTGTTGCCCATTCGTCTGCCTCTGGATTGCCATGTTTGTGTGTTGTCAGCACTTAGAATTCTCTGCATTTTTGTTCACAGAGTATTTTTTGTGCTGCACAGGTGTGTATGTACTCATCTAAGTAGAAAATGGAAAATAACACTTGGAAGAGTACATTTATTCATAATCTATGAATGCTCAACTGTGGACAATGACATGGGGGGTATACAAGCATTTTCTGTTTTCTCAAATATGCATTCACTGTGTAGTTATTTCGAATGCTTCACTTGTCATGATTCTGTCACCATAGGCACACGACATTCATCGGTTTCACAAGACACCTACCTTACCACCAATTGCATGTGTTTCATCACTTACACTCTCCCTCAATTGGCATGTTATATTGTGCCTTTGTGCTTTCCCTATCAATGTGCATGTTCTCTAGCTCTCCTCTGGCCTCACTGTCAACATGTACATCTGTGCTTCCATGCATGACACTTTGGTCTGGTCTGATTTCAATGTATTCATCTGGCTTGTCCTGTATGGCTGCAGGCCATTCATCATTGTAGATCCCACATGCACTTGTCTCTACACTGACCACCTCTTGTAGATTGTTTGATCTGGTTTTGATGTTGCCAGTTTTGACTTGCTTCCAATCAGATTCAATGTGTCCACCTGCTGGTTCAACCTGTATCTGCTCCAGATCCAGATCCAGCTCATTGATACATGCTGTGCTGTGTGCATGTACAGTTTTTAGTTCAGATTCAGGGATTCTTGGGCTGCTTGCTGGGGCTGCTTGGCTTATGCTGTCGGTGCTCATTACTGCAGCCTTCTCACTGACTCTTCCATGTGATCTTGTGCCTTTCTCACCCTTTCCTCTCACTTGGTCTCTTTTCTCCTGGCTTTGCACACTACATTCCTGCATGCAGTGTGATCCATTTCTTGGTGCACAATCTGATTTCCATGCTTCCAACTCATTTCTAACCTGGTGGGTTGTGCAGCCATGGTGCACACATTCTTGTAGTATACTGTTGAGTTTGTATCAGTTGTGGTAGGCCTGCTGAATAGAGCTTCAAGTTGGGTGAACCATTTGTGTGCTGGCAAGTGGTAGTCATTGAAAATGTGGTGGATGAGACCTGAAATTATTGTAATGAGTATATATTGTGCTTTGGTATTATTGTGCAGCAACACAGCATGTGTGTACATGTTCCATAAGTCCTTCAGCCTCATTTCAGTGCTGTTAAGTAGACCTAGTAGATCTAATACTTTCTGAGTTCTGAACTCCCACAATTCTGGAAATTCTGAGATTCCAAGTTTGAAAGCATCACTTCCAGAGTATTAAATGCTCCAGATATTATCAGAAATGTCAGAAGGGTGTAAAAGTGATTAACAGGTTAGGAGTAACAAAGACATAGAAATGTTCTAGTAAAGTCTGAAATGCATGTACTGATGTACTGTGATCATTGAATGGGTTTTGAAAAAATTTCAGTCAAAACATGTAGTACCTGTTGATATGACTCAGAACCACTTAAAGCTCTAGGCTGCTTTCACTAGTCAAGAGAAGGAAAAATGAGTTGATATCATAGATGCTGAGGAAAACACTAAGAGGACAAGACTGCCCTTTGGTGGCTGCATTCTTGTCCTTTATATACTAGTCTACATATTTCTACCTGTTGTACTCTAATATAGATGTCCATGAGAATATCATAAGGATCAGATGTGGAGGAGGCATGGTGTGGAAGAATGGAAGATGATACATACATGTGTAGGGTAAGGGTATAAAATGACGTTAGGATCATGGGTAATGGATGGAAGACATAGGAATGTTCTGGAAAGGTCCGGAATGCATAGCATGACATACTGTACGAGTGGAAATGGTTTGCATGATAAAATACAAAGTTACAGTTGAACTCTTGTGCTTCCAGTGCTTTCGAGGTTCCGAGTTCTGAGTTCACACAGTTCCGGCATGCTTCCGAGCTTCCGAGTTCGGAAGCATCACTTCCAATGTGTCAAACATTCTAAGTGTGGTCTGAAGTGTCAGAAGGGTCAAAAATGTCGGAAGGGGTGTGGAAGTGATTGTAACACTGAGGGTAGCATCAAAAGAACAAGACTACCCTTTGGGGGCTGCATTCTTGTCCTTTATATACTACTGTACATAGTGTCAGGATCACAAGTAATGCATGAAAGACCTAAGAATGTTCTGGAAAGATCTGAATGCAGATAATGGCATATTCAGAGATTTGAAGGGGTTTCAAAGATAAAATAGAAAGTTCTGGTCAGATTGTCACACTTTCAGTGTATTTCCAGTTCCGAAACCCTTCCAAAATTTCCATGCTTCCAGAATGCTTCTGTGATTCCAAGTTTGGAAACTGTTTTCACTGCTTTTGGTGCATCAAGCCTTTTGAAAGTGTAATCAAAAGTGTCAGAATTGTAAAAGTGACTGTAACAAATTTCATGATTTATTGGGCCTTTTCTGACTGTGCCTTCATCAGTAGCACCAGAAGTGTGGCACAAAGTATGACCAGAATTACTGCTAGAATGATTAAAGCCACAGAAACATCGAAAGTTATTTTTGAAAGCTCTGTATTCCAGAAACTCAGAAGCACTCAAGAGATATGGAAATCTCAGAATGCCCTGAATTTAACAGGTCTGAAAGTATGAATAAGAATCTGATAATCTCAACAAATCTGAAATATCAAAATCAGTTCTCATAGATATACTTTATCTTTTTAGTTGAATGGCTTCCAGAGGCAAAGGAAACTACCCTTATGAGTTGCCAGATCCACCCCTGCAATCATCCTTTTGAAAGGATGGGATAAAAAGATAGATGGATAGAAGGACATATAAAATGATGGATGGATGGTAGGACAAAGGTGAATGGATGGATGAAAATGGATAGGTGGGTGGGTGAATAAAAGGATAGATGGATGAATGAAGATGGGTGGATAATGGATGGATGGATGGATGGATGGAGAAATGGATGGAGGGAGAAAGTAAGGAATGGAGGAATAGATGGGTGAATGGGTAGGTGAGTGGATGAATGGATGAATGGGTGGATGGATAAATGAAGGCATAAAGAAATGAAAGAATGAAGAGATGGTGGGTGGATGGATGGATGGATGGATGGATGGATGGATGGATGGGTGGATGGATGGGTGGATGGATGGGTGGATGGATGGATGAGTGTGTGAGTAAATGGATGGATGGATGGGTGAATGGATAGATGAGTGAATAAATAAGTGGGTGGGTGAATAGATGAATGAGTGGGTGGGTGGATAGATGGATGAGTGGGTGGGTGGATACATTAGTAAGTGAGTGGATGGGTGGA
>JBBPTO010000484.1:0-29183 GCA_038094155.1 Pulveroboletus cf. aberrans
AGTAGGGGAGTCGAGTTGTAAATAGAACGACGCGAAATGTACATGGCGTGTTCTCGGAGGTGCCGGAGTGAAGGGCGGAGTGAGGGGCGACCTAAGGTTGACAGGAGGGTCGCTATCCCCCTCTTTGAGTCGACGTCCCAGCGTCGACAGCGACGGAAGAGGTAAGGAGTGGGGGTTGCCGGAGTACGGAGGTACCGGAGGTGTTGGAAGGTGATCCCTAAGGCCCAAAACCTGTAGAAGCCAAAGAGACGGAGGTGAGGGAATGGTCGTGATACGGAGGGTAAGGATGGAAGGGAAAGGACCGTAGGTCCGAGGGCTCGCGGCAACCGGATCACTGGAGGCTCATGGAGCTGGAACGGACGGGAACGGAGCAGAGACGTGGTGCATCGGAGGTGGCATAGTGCTGGGGTCAGCTGGAGGACGGAGTCCGGAGGCTGCAGAGACGAGCTCATGGGGGCCGGCATGAATGTACGAGTGACCAGAACGAAAGGTACTGCTCGCGACCCTGTCGATCAACGGATCGAAGCAGGGGAGTCAGTGGTGTTCAGCAATCAAAAGAGATTCATCCGGCGGAGTGACATAAAAGTCGACGGAGTGATAACACCTGTAAGGAAAATGGAGGGGACGACCAAACGGAGACGGAGTAGAAACGGAGTGGGAGTGGAGGACGGAGGACGGAGGAAACGGAGGGAACGGACGCGTTTTAATCACTTTCTTGATGCACGAATCGAGGGACGCTACCCTGATCATGCGGAGCGAAGGGGTACACTATTTGTGCGCCTCCGGGCTGGAAGCCTCCGGTTTGGTTTCCGGAGATTCAGGGGAGTCTGGGAGGTCCTCATCGTCAGACTCGACGGAGTCGTCAGAGAGGTTGGGGTTGTCGGAGGACAGATCGGAGGTAATGGGGTCGGGGTGGACGGGAGCGGAGGTGACGGGATCAGAGTCGGAGGCGGATGCGGAGAACGATGGGACGGGAGGCTTTGCCGTGCGATTGATTTCTGATTGATGCTCCCAGTGGCAAGCGTCGATGTCGTGGGCAAGGAGGCGGAGTTCGGAGAGGGTGGTGGGCTTCCCAACGCGGACAACTTCGTCCTTGATGCGGTCCAGGAGGCCTTGATAGAAATAGTACCGGAGGGCACCATCTCCGTAACCTCGGAGTTGCGAGGCAATCCTATTAAACTCAACTACATACTTGTTGACTCGTTGAGAGTCCTTCATCGTCAATTGGTGGAGCTGATGCTCCGCATCTCCGACAGGGTCATGGGGTCCGAAATTAGTCTGAAGTTCTAGGACAAACTCTTTGTAGTTGTTCATCCAAATTGGCCAGAGTTCAGGAGTTCCCGTCAGGAGGAGGTCGGGTTCAAACCAATCCAGTGCCATTCCTGTAAGATAAGACTGCGCGTATGTAACTTTGGCGCGATCAGAGCGGAAGGCCTTCGGACGGTTCTGGAATTGGAGTTCGCATTGGGTCAAGAAAGTCCGGAGTTTGTGTGGGTCGGACCCATCAAACTGATCTGGTTCTCAGACCTTTGCGTGGTCGGAGGAGCAAGGGGAGGAGTGACAAGTGGAGCGATTCAGTGCATGAATGGCGTGTGCCAAAGTGCTCATCGCGTCTTGGGGAACAGACTCGTCGGGGTCGGAGGAGTCGGGGTCGGAAGCGGAGTTGCCATCAGAGGGAACATCTCCTGGCTCGTCCGGACTTCCGGAGCGACGACTATGGATTGAAGGAATGTGGGAGCGTCCAGGTTCTGCGGAGCACACGCTCGGAGTGAGCGGAGTTGGCGTGGCTTGGGAGGCAGACGGAGGGATGTGCCATGCAGAGAAACCTTGGAATTCGTTGATGGGTTCTAAGGTGCGACGGCGGTTGAAGACACTGAGTGATTCGTAATGGGAGGACTGAGGGGATGTTGTGCCACGGGCACGAGAGGAATGAGAACGAGAGGTAAAAATGGACATGAGTACAAGGACGGAGACTTGAACAGTATGGAGTCGTGATATACTGTTAGGGCCGTGTGGACGAACTCCGGAGATATCAGTAGGACCTTGGCTTCACCTTATGTGGTGCGCCACTATCCAAGTCTCGGTGTGTGGTCCTGTATTTGTTGGAGAATCGGAGGTGCGGAGATGAGTCGGAGTGACTCAGAGAGGAGGGAGGATTACCGTTGGGTTACAACGGGAGTCTGGCATCAAGCTGAGTATCGGAGGACGTCTAGTCTATTCGATATCACGACTGAAGTCGTTACAGAGGGTTTGTACACTATATATACTATGGAGGAGACGGATGAGTAAGTATGTACGTATCAGATTGGTAAGACGGAGTTCAGAGGAAACATAACTGGAGCAGTGCACCGGGTGTGCAGTTCACCGGAGCTGTGCTGCACAGGATCGGAGGAAGGTATGAAGCATGAGAACTAACTAAATATGGAACAAGAGAGTCACATGAGATATCTATAGAGGTACGAAGAGATGAAAGTGCATAATTGGTGAGTTCTCACCGGAGATACGAGCGGAGTTGGTACCGGAGGCACTGGAGTTGTCACAGATATGACATCTTGCCACTTATGTCTGTAGTCTGGGCCTTCTTGCCCCTCCATAGTGCACCCATTCTAATACCTTCATACCTTCAACATGCAACCTCTGGGCCTTTCAGCCTTCTTCAATGTAGCTCCACTTCAGAGCAACAGAACTCTCTCTATGATCCTCTGATCTCTGACCAGAGTTGAAGCAGAGGATGATTGAATCTTAACAGGCTGCAAATGGCACAGGGTGGTTGTGCCTTCTTTTTGTCACCACCACCTGCTTTGTAAGCAAAATTTCCCCTTCATTTTTGTTCTTTCATCTCTTAAATTCCTTTGAAATAATGAAGATGAGTTCCTGTACAGACAGTTTTTGACGTCTTCTGTAACTTCTATGCCCCCATGATAGCCTAGGATTGATGAGGTAAATCCCTCTCAGAACTGAGATATCAAAACTAAGTAAAGAGTAGAAGTGCCCACTACATAAATTAGTTATATGGTAGTACATAGTAATGAAAGGAGCTTACCTCAGCCACCGTCTGTTAAGACTGGATCTCCTCTGCTCAAACTCTGGTTGGAGATCAGAGGTCAAAAGGGAGAAATGGCCAGAGATGGCCAGAGGTCCAGAGAATCGCATCCAGAGGGGTAAAAGGCTTGTCACAGGACTTGTGTGTCGCACCCATGCACTGTCATGGCCTTCTTGGTCAGAGATGCATCAGCGGAACCAGAGTGAGATAGGAAGAGAAGTATAAGATGATATTCAGGTTAAGGTATCTATATACAGAAGTCGGAGTATATATATATCAGAGTAACTGTGAATTAGTAATGGAGGGCCATGTAGATGTATAGTATGGAGGTTGGATATCAGAGTGCCGGAGCTGTGCTACACAGCATCGGAGGAAACAGAGGGGTGAGACTAAACTATATATGGAACAAGGAACATACATAAGGAAATCTATGAGAGGTCTGGAGAAACGGTGTAGGAAACCGGAGTTCCCTACAGTGATATCCGGAGTTTTCCTGCGGTCCGATAGCCCCTATCCAGCGCTCCTACCAAACCCGAGACCGTCCGCCGCTGTTCGTCCCAATCCGAGTCAAGTCAGTTGAAGTCCGAAGGTTAGTTTTGAGTCTGATGTCCGGACCCGATTTCCCGCACACCGGACCCGGTGTTCCCACGCCTCGGAAACCATTCCCGCGCTCCGGGTTTGGTCGGGGTTTTGTTCTTTTCATGTTTCCTTTACTGTACATCGTTCGGGTATGCCCGGATTAGACTTTTGTACCTAGGAATTAGTTCCTAGACAGTGTGCAAGTAACCACCATCATTCCTAAGCCTCTAAGTCCGGTTTCCTAAACCTTTTCCTACATTTCCCTACAAGTCCCCTTCAAGTCCTGCAAGTATAGTTGGTTTCCTAGCCCTACCGAACGGAGGGAAGCCAGACTCGAGTTTTCCAGTGTCCTGTGGACATTTAGTGAGCCATTCCTACAGTCCTCTTCTTTTCCTTTTCCTCTCTTTGCAATCCCCTTGGGTCGAGATATACACTCGCACCCCTATTTCTTGCAGAGGACTACACTCCAGAGTCCTTTTGCTGTTTTACAACGGAGTTGCATGTTGACAGAGAGTGCACCGGAGGTGTGTGCAGAATTGTTCCAGAGGTCAGAGTTGGGTGGAATGGACAGGATATAACACTGTCCAGCAGTGGAAAAAATGACCAAGGATGTTCTAAGATGAAAGTGAAACTAAATACCAATGGGTGAAGGCATGATTGCACCTCCTTCAATGATCTCCAACTTACTTCAACCAGAATAAGTTGAAATGTGTAGCTATCTGTCAAGGTGAAACAAGAAAACAAGGAATGGTGTGTTGAAGAAAACAGTAATCCCCAAAAGATATAAGACATGTCAAATGCATGTGCAAATGCATGAGGAACTGTACCTAACAAGCCAAACAAGTGTCAGTCAGGTCCAAGATCAACTGGTCAACTCTGAGATGGAGTTGACTTGAGAGCATTGGAGAGGCTTAGAGGAAGCTCAGAGATTATGGAATTTTTTGATGTGAGGTAGTGAGAATACTAAGACTATCTTGAATTCATTTTCTTCAATCTGATAACCAGCTAGACCCAGCTGATTACATAGCCATTTCATTTCTTTGATATGCTAATATTGACCCCTTCAATAGCCTGTGTACTATAGAGCATTCTCTTGACTGATATGACTAACTGTCACCCATGTGATTCATTAACTACTTGAAGACTTTTTGTCAAAATGCAACACCTCCGATCTCTGGTCATCTCTGAGGTCGTCTACTACAACTCCAAGGTTGACATGCATCAAGTCCCTCAACTCCTCTCTGGAGGATCTCGGAGTTAACCATTTCACTCAGTAAGATCCTTTTCTCTCCTCAGACCTCATATATCCTATTCCAGACATTACATCGGAGTTACATCGGAGTTTAAGCGCTTTAATCTCTGTCACTATTTAGTTAGTCTGGTTTCGTCATTTCTCCCTCAGTTGTTCCACTACCACTGTGCAACTGAGGTTAGTCTTTTTAGCTACATCTAGTTTTCCTTTCTTACTTATGTCTGTAGTCTGGGTATCTCTACCCCTCCATAGGTAAATACACAAGTTGTTCCACTCCCACTGTGCAACTGAGTCAGGGTATCTCTACCCCTCCATACAAATTCTGACACTTTATCTCAGCTGCTATTTCACAGTCTGAGATATGAATGACTTGCTCATCATGGTTATTAGCTCTTGGGCAATGATATTGTGGTTTGTCCAAGCAGCAGCACCCTCAGTATCACTGGGCTTAGTGAGCAACCCAGTGACAATTTTAAATGCTCCATACCACTGCAAGACTGTACTCATTTGGGTTCTCCATGTGAGTTGATTATCATCTTACAGCTTTTCTACTTTAGGTGCAGACAGCATATCCATACTGGCACTCATCAACACACCACTACCTTCCACCACAGTTAAACTTGTGCCTTTGAGCATAATAGAGGTCTGGTCTGGAAGAGCAGTTGGTTCTTCTATTATAGCAGGGGAAATTGGGCTACCCAAAACTGCCCAACATGATTTTCTGCACTTATGTGAGAATGTGCTAATTATAATATAAAATTTTAATGTAATCTCCTATAGGGTGAGCACAGGACTCATAACCTCTCATAGGCATGCCATGGTGGGAAAGAAGGTTCAATTATTTTCACAGCACTGACTAAGCCATCTTTATATATGACTGAGGAATAGTTACTATCTATGTCACTGTCTTTTTCCAACTTTGCCATGTGGGAAATTTGCAAAAAGAAATAAACCACAACTTCAGCCAGTTGTATCTTCTCAATGCAGCATCAGAATTGAGAAGTAAGAATAGCACTTGACTTGCAGGAATCTGTATCATATATTCTGAACCATTCAAAATTGAAATTCACAATTTTTTTCTTTGAGATTTAGGGAAACCTTGGAATTGGCATCTTTTCAAAGTTCACCATGCAATTGACAGGATAGCACCAGAAATCATTTTAGATTGCATGAAATAATGAAAAAACAGGATATTGTCAGAATTTCATAGGTATGATTTACTTTCCCAACTGCATGGCCTCTAAATCCTCCATTGTATACTGCTTGATTGCTACTACTGTGCCAACCTTGATTTCAAGCCACTCTTCAAGGTTGAATAATAACAGGTATGAACTTGCCATCTGTGAAAGAGAGTCAAAACTTTTATCCTTCAGGATGAAACTAAACTGTGCAAAAGGAATACAGCCATGCTTATTGCATCAGAGATATTGTCTTCATAATCAGATGTGATGGCTGAAGTTGACAGCATGTCATATCCATGACAACTCTGGTACCTCTGGTATCAACTCTGTTCATATGTCTGGTGAGAACTCATCAATCATGCACTCTCATCTCTTCAGACCTATGTAGATATCTCATGTGACTTCCTTGTTTCCTATTTAGTTAGTTCTCATGCACTGTACGTTTCTCTGACCCTGTGCAGCACAGCTCCAGCGAACTGCACACCCAGCACACTGCTCTGGTTATGTTCTTCTCTGATCTCTGTATTATCAATCAGATACGTACATACTTACTCATCCATCTGCTCCATAGTATATATAGTGTACAAACCCTCTGTAATGACTTCAGTCATGATATCAAATAGACTAGATGTCCTCCAATACTCAGCTTGACACCAGACTCCCATTGTAACCCAATGGTAATTCTCCTTCCTCTCTGAGTCACTCTGACTCAACTCTGCACCTCCAACACTCCGCAAATACAGGACCACAACCCTGAGACTTGGATAGTGGTGCACCACATAAGGTGAAGCCAAGGTCCTATTGATATCTCCGGAGTTCCAGAGATACACCAGAGTTCATCTGCATGGCCCTAACAGTATATCATGACTCCATACTGTTCAAGTCTCTCCGTCCTTGTACTTGTTACAGCTAACCTGGGTGAGGGCAGGTGTAGAACTGTTGGGGCTGTGGTCTTAACTGTGGATGGGGTGGCAATGGAGCTTGATGATCACAAGACATCTACAAGGAGCCTATCTACTAGCGAGGTTCAGTGACAAGGGATGTTACTGAGCTAACGGCAACAAAGGTACTACCTAGTGAATGGTGGACAAGGAGTCAGCCTACTATTGAGGACAGACGACAAGGACTTCTGAGTGAACAGTGGACAAGGAGTCTGCCTACTATCAAGAACAGATGACAAGGACTTCTGAGTTAATGGTGGTGACAGAGAAGACCTCTAGGCAAGGTTGACAATGGAGACTTCCCACTTAAGGGTGGTTCAGAGCGACAAAGAGCAAAAAGGTATTAAGGCTACCCTTGGGCCTGTATCATGGAGTGGGAACACTGATGTATTCCAGCAGTGGTACAGAGGAGACAAGGTAGGAAATGGTAAGACTAGACTGAGGAGCATAGGTGTGATGATGTGGGTTTATATACATAAAGGAATTTAGGGCAGGCATAGAATGTGAAGGAATATGGTGGAAGAAATCACTGATGAAGCAAGTGGTGTGGAATCACATGGAATGCAATGGAAACGGACAATAAGTCAAGGTATTGTAGTCAGCAATGAAAAGAAAGGAATGTCCAAATTGGGACTTATACCCATGTGTATGTAAGCATTAAGTTGAGGAAAAAGCGTGGTCCGAGGTAAATCGTAACAGTACTCATGTCCATTTTTACCTCTCATTTCCAAACCCCTTGTGCCTGTGGCACAACATCCCCTCAGTCCTCCCGTTATGAATTCCTTAGTGCTTTCAACCACTGCCACACCTTAGAACCTATCAATGAATTCTGAGGTTTCTCCACATCGTGTATCCCTCCATCTGCCTCCCAAGCACACACCATGCCAACTCCACTCACTCTGAGCATGTGCTCCACAGAACCTAGACACTCCCCCCATGTTCCTTCAATCCATAGTCATCACTCCGGAGATCCAGACGAGCCAGGAGATGTTTCCTCCGATCAGATGGCAACTCTGCTTCCTTCTCTGACTCCTCTGATCCCAATGAGTCTGTTCTCCAAGATGTGATGAGCACCTTGGCACATGCCATTCATGCCCTCAATCGCTTTACTCGTTATTCTTCCTCCCCCCCACTTCTCCGACCACACCAAAGTTAGAGAACTGGATTAGTTTGATGGGTCTGACCCATGCAAACTCCGAACCTTCCTGACCCAGTGTGAACTTCAATTCCAGAACTGTCCGAAAGCCTTCTGCTCCAATCATACCAGAGTCACATACATGCAATCTTACCTGAAAGGAATGGTGGAACCTGACCTCCTCCTGACAGTCACCTCCAAACTCTGGCCCCTTTGGATGGACAACCACAATGAGTTTATCCTAGAGCTTCAGACCAACTTTGGACCTCATGACCCCATTGGAGATGTGGAGCACCAGCTTGATCAATTGATGATGAAGGACTCTCAACACATCAACAAGTACATAGTTGAATTCAATAAAATTGCCTCTCAACTCTGAGGTTACGGAGATGGTGCCCTCTGGCACCATTTCTACAATGGACTCCTAGACCACATCAAAGACGAGATCACTTATGTTGGGAAACCATTCACACTCTTCGAACTCTGTCTCCTCGCCCATGACATCAATGCCCGCTACTAGGAGTGTCAGTCTGAGATCAAGCACAACACACAGTCCTCCATGCCATCACCATCCTCCACCAAGCCCTCCACCTTCACCTCCAGCCCCATTTCTGTTAGCTCTGCTCCCATCTCTGCTACCATTCCCTCTGATCCATCCTTCAACAACCCTGACCTCTCTGACAACTCTGTTGAGTCTGAAGACAAGAACCTCACAGATCTCCCCATAGCTCCAGAAATCAAACCAGAGGCTTCCAGCCTGGAGGCACACAAATAGTGTACCCCTTAGCTCCACACGATCAGGGTCATGTCCCTTGATCTGTGCATCAAGAAAGTGACCAAAATACATTCATTCCTTCCACTCTCTCCGTCCTCTATCCTCCGTTCCTACTCCATTCCTACTCCATCCTCCACCTCAGTTGTCCCCTCCATTTCCTTACAGGTGTTATCACTCTGACAACATTTTTATGTCACTTCGCTAGATGAATTCCTTTTGATTGCTGAACACCACTGACTCCCCCACTTCGATCCATTGATCAACAGGGCTGTGAGCAGTACCTTTCATTCTGGTCACTCATACATCCATGCCAGCCCCTGAGCTCATCTCTGAAGCCTCCAGACCTTGTCCTCCAGCTGACCCCAGTACTATGCCACCTCTGATGCAACTTGTTTCCTGCTCTGTTCCTGTCCATTCCGCTCCATGAGCTTTCGGTGATCCAGTCAACATAAGACCTCAGACCTACAGTCTTCCTGCCTTTCTGTTACCCTCTGCATGACAACCATCCCTTCACCTCCTTCTCTTTGGCCTCTACAGGCCTTAGAAATTGCCCTCCGCTAACTTTGTACTCTGGCAACTTCCATTCTTTTGCTCTTTCATTGCTGTTGATGCTGGAACATCAACCTAAAGAGGATAGTGACCCTGTCCATCTGTTTCCCATCCTCCACTCTGCTACCTCCCGGAGTTATCTTGTATGCTCCAAGGAACTCATCCACTCACCTTCTTTTCTGCTCCATTCCCCTATCCTTCCCTAGGTTCCAGTTGTTGTGTGTCAGATGTCGAGTTTTCTCTGTCTGTTCATTTGCAAGGCTGATCCTTGAGTTATCCAACCTTCACACCTCCATCTCCATTTCTGGTGAAAGCCTCAATTCATGTCTATTATGGGCACACTACTCTACTCTTCATACTCCAACAATAAGTCTTCCTCCACCACCTCCTCCGTTGCCCCCACTGCCTCCCCCACCAACTCTGTCAAATTCTTCACTATATCCCACTCATTTTCCTCACCCTTCAATCTCACATCCAGCACTCCATATACCTCCTCCATCTTCAACTCAATGAGGCGCTCCAGCAGATAGTTCTGCACATTGAGGTGCCTGTTTAGCCCTCTGATCACAGACTGGACCTCACATATCGCTGCTGTGACCACGCTTCCCTCCACCTGACCATCTGGCTTCTCTATTCCCTCCTCCATTCGTGCCTTCTTCCGAGGATGCTCTGATTCCTCCACCTTCTTCTTCTGTTTTCACTCCACTCACTCCTCCCTGGCCTGCTCACACTTTACCTTGGAATCTTGGCATGCCAGGCAAGAGGTGGACTTATCAGTCCTGAGCTCACAATTGAGACCCTGCTCCTCACACCTCTGGCAGTCTGCAAGGACCACCTCATGCACCTTTCCTTTTCCGGAACTTGGTCCAGCCTGCTCTGCCTGACCTCTGTTAGCACACCTCCGTACCAACCCACGAGCACTCACCAATTTTTGGGCCTCTTCAACCACCTTCCTCAATGCCTCCTCGGCCACCCTTTTTGCAGCCTCCTCTGTTGCCCTCCATGCCTCTGTCTCTGCCCTCCAGCATGCCTCCTCCTCTGCCTTATGGTGAGCTTCTGCCTCCACCTTTTGGCACACCTCCTCCTCCCTCTTCACCTTTGTCTGCCTCCTCTGCTCAGCAGCCTTCACATTCCAAGTCACATTGTCATCATTGTCGCACTCCATGAGACGCACTTCAGACCAGGTTTTGATGTCATCGAAACCAGACATGGTAGTGGTTGAAGAACAAACCAGATTCCAACTCCATCCTGGACTTTATACCCTCTTTCAGACTCCGACACTGACTAACTCCGCATTGTTCCCAAAGGGACTTCAGGGGTTCAGTCCCAAGAGGGGGTACTGTCATATCCATGACAACTCTGGTACCTCCGGTATCAACTCTGTTCATATCTCTGGTGAGAACTCACCAATCATGCACTCTCGTCTCTTCAGACCTATGTAGATATCTCATGTGACTTCCTTGTTTCCTATTTAGTTAGTTCTCATGCAATGTACCTTTCTCCGACCCTGTGCAGCACAGCTCTGGTGAACTGCATACCTGCACTGCTCTGGTTATGTTCTTCTCCAATCTCCATATTATCAATCAGATATGTACATACTTACTCATCCATCTCCTCCGTAGTATATATAGTGTACAAACCCTCTGTAATGACTTCAGTCATGATATCAAATAGACTAGACATCCTCCAATACTCAGCTTGATGCCAGACTCCCATTGTAACCCAACAGTAATCCTCCTTCCTCTCCAAGTCACTTCAACTCAACTCCGCACCTCCAACCCTCCGCAAATACAGGACCACAACCCTGAGACTTGGATAGTGGCGCACCACATAAGGTGAAGCCAAGGTCCTATTGATATCTCCAGAGTTCGTCCACACAGCCCTAACACAGCAGCAGATTGTTAGTTAGCAGCATGAAAAATGCTGGTGGACTCAGAGATAGATGCAGTGTACTTACTGGTAAGATGGAATGGTGGCAAGGGGTTGGACAAGGGGATGTCCATTGCTTGTTGCTGCTCCTGGTGAACATAATTGCACATTACCAGCTTGAGACACACCACCATAGGGTCAATATGACAAGTGACTGAATGGCATGCTGGCAGGAAGTGCCAGCAATACTTGCCCAGACTTAGAGAGTGGCTCAAACTGTGATTGGTGTGCATTGGACGTGGATCAAGTGCATGATCTGGCATTAGAAAGTTGCACTATGCTGGGTTTGTCATCCACACCCACACCATTGTCCAACTACATACCATACTCAGTATATGAATACAAAAACAAACTTACTATTTCAACAGCCCACTGCAGCATTTGGCTGAATTCTAGTGCATAGCAAACACTGCTCCCAGGTGAACAATAGCACAATACAGAGATCTTTTCATTATACAGTGTCTCAAATAGAAAATGCACAAATGGCATTTTCACAGAGTTACTCCTCATTTGACTGCAAAAATGGACCATCAACAATTGTATGAATATCAGTACATTCTATAGACTCTAGGCTACTGTTCTATGTAATTTTTGTTGAAGTACATCAATTAAACAATGAGTTTTCCACATAATGGTCAGATGAGTGCTGTGCATTACATATTATCATGGCTAGTACTCTGGTAAAAACTTGGCTGGTAGCAAGCACATGTATTTCTAGCACCTTCAAAGCACCTGGATCCATTCTGTAGGCCTCATATCCATCCTCCTACCATGACAAAATACACTTCTCCAACAAAGAAAGCTCAGATTTGTCATGACTGAGGTGTTGGCATAGAAGATGCTGTTATTGCCAAAAAGTATGGTACCCACCATACAACTGTGAAGTGTATCTATCAGCACTATGCTCATTCAGAAGATTACCATTGTATTTCCCAGAAACCAGGCCCGAAATATCTATTTACCACCAAGGACACTCATGTTGCCATCTGTGCTCTTGCTGCAGGCAAGGCACATGATGTTGCAAACCTCCAACAGAAATATTTCCCATCCATTAACGCCCAAATAATCCATCTGAGGCTTTGAAAATGTGGTGTAAAGGTCTATGTATATCACAAACAGCCTCTCTTGATGGATTCACACAAGAAGAAGAGATTAGCCTGGGCACAAGCTCATGCTCACTGAATCATTGCCAACTGGAAAGCTGTCATCTTTTTAGATGAGTCCAAGTTCACTCTTTTTAGGACAGATGGTCATGAATGGTGTTGAAGGGCTTCTGGGTAGGATTTTGATCAGTGCTTTGTGAAAAAATCCCTCAAACATGGTGGTGGAAATGTTATGGTCTGGGGCTATGTTGCAGCTCAGGGGTTAGGAAGGATTTGCCACATTGAGGACAAGATGGATGCAATGCTATACACCTGAATTCTTGATAACAAGTTTCTTGGAACCCTCCATGACCTTGAAATCAACAAGAAGGAGATATACTTTCAACAAGTGTCATGATCTGTACTCCTCCAGGGCTTCATCCAATGGAGGTTCAAGGGTTATCAGTCAACTCTGGGATGAAAGGACACCAGAAAAACTGGAGGTCCAACAGAGATGAGGCAGAGTGACATGTGGAGGTGACAAAGGTGTAACAGGGCAGAGATAAGGGGTTGTGGGGGTGTGGACTTGGCACAGGACTTATGTGTTGTGCCCTCAATTACTGTCAGATTCTCATTTCAGAGATGGAAGAAACATAGTGAAGAGAATAAAGGAGAGAGAGAAACTTCATCAGAATCAGACAGAGTCAGAGAAGTGGAAATTGACATAACAACAATCAATATTCAAACTGAGGAATACATGAGAAGATTAAAGTACTTATATACTATGAGGTCAGATTGGAGTCCAGAACAGAGAATGGAGAAGACCATATGTAAAGGTACAATAATGGTCAGAAATCATAGGGTGCTGAGGGGTGATGTACATAGAATGAAGGAATGGAATGTAACATAGAAATGTTCATAGATTTGAGGAATGGAGTGAGCATAAAGAGAAATAAGATCCAGGCCAATCATAATAGGTTCAGTGGGGGAAAGGGTTCTGGTATCAGGGGTCTGATAAGAGATAGGACAGAGTCCATCAGAGGAGACTGGAGGTGAGAGTGTCAGAGTCAGAGGTAACATAGGGGGTATCAGAGGGATGTTCAGAGGTATGGGGATTGGAGTTAGAATGGGATATGACAACAAGACAATGATTTGAAGCACACTTCACACCTTGCCACCTTCTGGTTCATGAAGAAACATGTTGATAAACTCAAGTGGCCCCTCAACAGCCCTGATATAAATATCATAAAACACATATGGAAGTATTTGAAACATTGTGTGCACACTCACACTCCATTGCTAAAGAATCTTGATGAGCTATGAGAGGCTTTGGTGGAGGAGTGGGGGAGCATCAAAGATGACTACATAACAAAGTTATATGAGAGTATGTCAGATAGATTTCAGGCATTGCTGGAGGCCAAGGGTGCCCAAACTAGATATTAGGACATTTTGTTGCACTATCCTTTTGTTTTCACTCAGTATAATCTAATTTTTTCAAGAGCTTGTGGATTGAAAAATAAATTGCACAGTGGTTTTTTCAAAGTTTGTGCTACCAAGCCTGATCCATTGTTATATTGCTCCCTTGGACCACACTATGCTATTCTACTGACCTCTGGCTCTCAGATGAGCACAGTATCTGTCAAAATGTGTACTATGGAGGGGTAGAGATACCAGACTCAGTTGCATAGTAGTGATGGAACAACTGTTGTATTTACCTATGGAGGGGTAGAGATACCCAGACTACACATTAGTAAATCACTTTTTAGCTGGCTAGCTCTAGCTAGCTGTCCATAGCAAGGTCCAGCAAGGTTTTCCATTCCATAGCTCCATAGCAAAGATAGAGGGAATGTAACACAATATTTTTAGTATTAATATAAGTTGAAAGTTTTGTCAGACAATCTTTATATATATTTAAGCACCTGTGCAAATTTTTAATCTAATATATACAGATATGATAGCAGGGTAATCAAAGACATTTTGATGAAAAACAGTGTTTTACTGATGCAGACATAAGTAAAAAGGAAAGCTAGATGTAGCTAAAGAACTAACCTCAGTTGCACAGTAGTGGTGGAACAACTGAGGGAAGAATGATGAAACTGGACTGACTAAATAGTGACAGAGATTGGAGTGCATGAACTCCAATGTAACTCCAATGTAATGTCTGGAATAGAATATATGAGGTCTGAAGGGAGAAAAGGACCTTACTGAGTGAAACAGTCAACTCCAAGATGCTCTGGAGTGGAGTTGAGAGACTTGGTGTGCATCAACCTCAGAGTTGTAGTGGACAACCTCAGAGGGAACTGGAGATCAGAGGTGTTACATTTTGACAGTACCTTGTCATAATGTGGAGATGGGAAGGAGGGACAGGTTGAGAGAAAATTTATGTCATGCTGTGCATTTCCTATTTGGGACACTGTAAAGCCAACCCTGTAAAGGGTTCACCAAATTGTTGCAGACAAGACTTGAACACCACACAACACTGCCAACATCTCCTGTAATTCATCAAGATGGAGGTCTGGCAATTTTTACATGGTCCCAAGCAAAAGCTGCAACAAGCATATCGTATTAGTTGATGCTAATGAACCCATTGTCAATTAGCAACTTACCTCAACATCAGTGTCTTGCACATGTGGATTATTTGTGTGGTCCTCTTCAGCTGTCTTCTCACACTGACCTTGGACTGTTCCATTGGTCCAGAAGTGTGAAAGGATACTTCTGACAGAATAGATGGAGATATCAAGGGACATGGCAATTTGATCATTATCATGTAACTACAAGAGTTGTACAACAGCCCATTGGATCTCTAGAGTGGTTTCTTTGTCTTGTCCCATGCTTGGACATTGTTTGAAGTGAGTCATCAAGATCATCCGTTCATTGCATTACCAACCCATTTATTGACTTTGAGTTAGTTAACTAGGTGACCTGAGCGGTGGATGTGACTTCATGCTTTCCCACTTCAACCTGTTCAAAGTGTACCTTGGTGACTGAATAGACTCGATGAGGCATGTTGGTAACTTAGGTAATATTGTCAGTGACGAGTGTGGAATGGCAACCTTTTCATTTACTGATACCATGATCTCTCTCTATGGCCCAAGGAACATACTCTGATGGGTTTAATTCATTCGCAGATCATGATGAAAGCTTGTGTATGCTGACCAACACATCTAGACACACTGTGGTGGTACATGAGGTAAAGCCGCCACTGGTTTCCATTCGCATAGTCACACCTCTATAGGGCAAGGATGATGGTGGCAAAGGTGGATATCCAGACTTCTCCACAACAGATCATTCAGGCAGTAGGGCCGCTTGCAGTGTCATCGGTAGGTTTATATATTCCTTCGACAACATCCAGGCCAACACTCAGTGGTATGCATGTCACAGGCCATGGATAAATACTTGAATGATGTAGATGTGCCCTTGCAAAGAGTGGGAATGAAGAGTGAATGTAATCATATGTCAACTGAAGACTGCCTCACGTTTCTTTGCTTTAATGTGAAATATTCAACAATGGGTTCACCATGCAGCACACCGCTCGCACTATAGAGAGATGAATAATCCTTGTATGTGAAGGAGATCCTGCTGTACGAAGATTTTGCAACTTAGTAACAATAGTAAACTCAATGCGTGTAGGCTTGGATCTCCTTTGGAAAATGCTGATCTGATGCTCTCCATAAAGTTATCTGACATACTGAGCATAACATTGGCATGTTTTAAGTTTTGATATTCAACACACTTGAGGTGTCATGTCAGTTGGTGTGTCATGTAAACAGCACGGAGGGGCCGAGGATATAATGTTCTAGATTGGATACTATCTCTTGGAGGATCAGCAAGAGAGGCAGGAATTTGTGCTGGCCCCGATAACACCCTTGGCAGCACTTTTTTTGAGGTTTCCACAGTCTTTCAGACCATTTTCTGTGTACAAGTAAAATTAGTCTGTGAGACCAGAGTCCCCTCATGCTCCCAACCATGTTCCAAATTAGTTGCTGGTGTATTCAGCAGCTCATCAGGTGGACTACCTGCGAGCCTCCATAGATGTGCACATGTCACGTGGGTTCGTTGATCGTGATCCGATGGGCGCGCTTACCCTCCAGTTTCTCCCACGCCCATGCCCCTTACTCCACTCGTCACCGACGCCGCCCCGCCGCCTGCCGCTGCTGCCATCGCTACCCCACAACGATCTCCTGTGCAACAGTGCAGGTCACGGTGAGGGTTTCGTCGATGCCGTCACCGCCGCCATCACTGTCCCCTCCGCCTGCGTACTCCAGCAAGAATCGGGTGATCACAACAACACGAGACCGAGGGCGAACCAAGGCGTCGTGACTGTGTCCAGGGCAATGCGGGTGAATTGAGGCAAAGCAAGGGTGGCGCGGATGATGACGACAATGCAACAATCGCAAAAATGCGATTGCCGCATTGCCGTCATCATGCCACGTCGTTATCCTCGTTGTCGGGGATGCACGGGTCGGGCTGGCGCACAGGAGCGTGGGAACGAGTCGGGCGAGGGTGCAGATTGCCCCGTGAAGCGCGGTGCTGATGTCGGGTGTCGGATGTCGCGGCGGGGTCGGTCGACTGGGGAGGGGCACCCAAGTAGCATCAGAGAGGTTCAGGTAGACCTCGCGTGAAGTCCAGACGAGGCATCGCAGGAGGCCCAGTGAAGCAGAACCAGATTGTCTATATTTAGGCCTCGAGAGGCCTCTCAGATGTCGCGTCTGAGAGATACATTACATTCTACAACGAAAATTGGTCTGTAAGACCACTATTGCTGCCGAAAAGTGCTACCTGAGGTGTTCCAGACCGCCAGGTGTTCACAGACACCAGTGTCTAAATTTCTTTCTGTCGTGGTAAGTTACCAACATATCGCCCGGCAAGTCGGCAGTATTCTTGGCCGTCGAGCTGATCGTGAGGGGTATTAGAATCAACATCGTTCTGTTGCACCTGCACAGTTAACACTCACGATCGCGCAACAACTGATGAGTTCGCCTGGAAGGCACATTTCCCTTGGCCATTTATTCCAAGGAGTACGTGCAACGCACCCCTCGTAAGCCTTCACGCAAGTGACTGTCATTGACTGGAATACACCAGGTTATGCAGGACGGGAATATCTCACCTGAAACGATGCATTAAAGGCTAAAAGTCGGACTGATCTTGCTGGTTGAATCAGGCCCGAGAATGGACAACACATTAGAGTTGAGGGCCTCTTGCAGTGGAACCAAATTTGCTGGGGATTGTTCGGATCAATCCCTGGTGGCAGCGGGGGCAGCGGGGGCGGCGGTTGCGCATGCGGATGATGCCAAACATGATTGTTGGAAGCAACAACTGCAGCGGTGGCAGCGATGAGGAGATGAACTGGGATACGGAGGTACATCTGATGTAGGTTGGGGCTGAGGAGAAATGGAATCCTGCCAGTAAGCCGTATCGCTTGCCCCGTCCATATTTAACTCAATGCGAGTTATTGCTGCCTCCTGATTATTCTATAACTGACACGGGTGTACTATGCACACGTAAGATGCGGAGCTGAGCTCAAAGAAATGCCGAAATCGTAGCGGTGTACACTATTGGGCGGGTGTCATGAGACTGCTGTCGTTGGTGAAGGACGGGGGAAAACTTGAACTCGGCGAAATTTTCTAGTTGGGTAATCTGACGGGCGCTTCAAGTGAATTTATATCTGGATCCACTATGATCTGGGCGCATTCGTGAGAGCGAGATATCTGTTTAAAACTTACCTTGAGTAAAGTTGTGCACGATGGCGACATTGAGCATCGTTATCAATTTGCGAAGTGATAGGTCCCGAACACTCCTTGTCACCATCGCGATGTGTTATTGGATCAAAGTGGCGAAGCAGGACCCCATTATCACTGCGACGACTGCAAGGTCGAGTGTCCATGAATAAGGGGTTCTGGGGATGGCTTCGTAGGCAATCTCGTTGACACCTGACAATAATCTTAGGCGATGCCAAAGATGACGAATTCAAGGAAGGAATTCATGAGCGTGACTCGGAGGTATGTGGTACAGGAATAGATATTTCCTACTGCGACCACTACCAAAGTACTTCTTCCGAGTTGGGTTCCCCAAATACATCAACAGTTAGGGTGCACGTCTTGCCTACTAAGTTTGGCACAGTGGTGCTCACATATCGAGTGGAACCACCTGCAAGTTTGTGACACCACTTCAAATCAAGAAACCGTGGGGGGTTGCTTTCACCAGACATCTCAGGGCCCTCCGGGAAAACCTCGACCCGCAACCCTCCCTCGGCAGTGCCCAGAGGAGAAACAAATACTAGCATGAACGCGGGTATTAAGAATATTAACGAGCTGGAACCAGAGCAGAAATATAGAAGCTTGAAACATGAGTAGACAACTGACCATCATTTGTTACCTATTGGATGCAATGCGACATAGGGTCGAACGGAGCGTTGTGCAACGTTATAATGGCACGGACGACCATCAAAACGCCAAAAAATGAGCTGCACATCGAAATTTCAAATGGAGGAAAAGACTGAAACAGCCCGAGGCTCTTTTAGACCGCTGGGTGAATGCGCAAGGGATACGTTTTCCCCAAACGTGAGCCACTTCACCACGTAATTGGACTGATCCGATCGTAACCCCCAATTCCGAGTTCGTCATAAGGTCAAGTCTCCTTTTGTGATACTTCACAATCGCTTTCAATGCGGAGCACTGCTGCCAGCTTTGATGAAACAACATGGGATGACCACCTATCTAGCGGAAGTTAGGCGCAGAAAAGCAGCGAAGACGGGGACCCATGCGAACACATTGAGTAAACTGAATTCGGAGCGTTTTTTTCGCACATCCACACGGAGTGCATGCTCCCTCCCAAAGCTCATTGGGGTCAAAATGGACCTGCCACTCATGAATGCTTGCTCCCTTCTCCACAAATGAACCAATCTCTGGAAATTCCAGGAAGACATGGTCCAATGGAATGGGTATGGAGAAATGGGTAGAAGAATTTGGCGGCATGCAAGTGTCACCAATCCAAATGGGAGTTCCTTTGTGCCATGGAACTGTGAGCTGTCAGAACACAAGATCTGATCCTCTACATACTTTTTAACATAAAAGATGCAGATGAAGTGAGTCAACCGGCCACAAAATCATATAATGAGCTGACATTGGAATATTGTGGATGATCAACAGCTATATCAAGTGCTAAACCAAGAAAATTGGATATCTGACCAGATTGACCTATAGGGTTCTGCATGGGTATCTATGCTGATACCCACATGCAAACCCATGGTGGGTCACCATTCATGTTGTGCATATATCCAGGGTCTCACTGCAGGTCAAGAAAACAGGACCCATGGGTTCATATCATAATACTGAGAATGTAAATAATCTATACAATATCTGTGGTATTCCATCATTCTCCTATCTGCTTGTCTTCATCATCATACTGTTTTCCCTTGTCATGCTGTGACAAAATCTGTGCACTATGGAAGGGTAAAGTAAAGAGATGCAAAGTTCCCTTTGTCTCATCCTCTGAGATAGTGGATGATCCTACCAGTCAAGTGACTGATAGAGAGAGGAAAGGTTATGGGCCTTGGTAGAAGAACTCACCAAGGGTAAATGGAGTATGGCAAGGTAGAGGGTCTCAGAGTAAGACAGAGAAGGAGGGGACTCGACTTGACTGTCTGAGTTGGATACTTTTCTAACTGGAGAGCAACCATGAGGGAGCTCTTCCTAAATAATTTACAGAACTGTCTCTGTATAAATCTCTATCATATATGGATAGGTATGTTGAGATTCTGTGAATCAAACACTAGGTCTTGTGTTACTAAAGACATAGGTCGACTATTAGGCTTGACTGACACATCAGTCAAACTTAATTAAAGTGTAATCTTAATTACACTTCAGGATTGACCACATGACAATCTAGATGCAGTCTTTATGACTCAGCTATGATGTCATTGGTCTGAAGCTTTCATAGTTCCATGATGGCTGTGTTGGATTGATCCAGATCTAACTCTATATTTCAAAGAAGTGGAGCAGCATGACTGATCCTATGATGTCATTCTGACATCATCAATCTTGTTCTAGCTACATCACACACAAGTACATACATGTTCCTGGATGTATTTAAAGGTGATAAGTGCTGTGATGTAATTTATAATGAGATTTCATTTTCCCTTGAGATCAAGCTTCTAAGAAGCTCTACAAGGGTTGATCTCATCAATCTTGCCTAACCCAAACTTGGTCACAAGAACTTTTGTCTCTATTTCAGTGAGTATTCTCAACTGACCTCTCTCTTCTATGCCCTGCACAACAGGAGTACCCTTGAACCTTCCTGTTAGTGTTACAATCATGTAATCTATGATCTATGAATATCCCACATTGCACCCATTCATTACCATTACTTTAGAAACCATACATGCAATGCTAGACTTCATGACATTGAAGGTAGCCTATATGAGGTGAAGAGAGGTTGACCAACCTAGACTGCTATAGGTCTCTGGATAGGAAACTAGCAGATCAGTAACACAAAGAAAGAAAGTGAAGGAATGATTGCTTCGTCCCAGGGGAATTGCAGGTAGAGAATCAAGGGAATGCAACTGCAGGGCTTATAGGACTCCTTAGTAGTCGATCTAGAAGAGCTCCTAATGCTTCAGACATGGCTGATGAGCACAGGACTTGATTCTTCTAGGATCAAGAGAGAAGGAGAAGAGAAGAGATCCAGATATGACAGGATTGATGAGGACTGAAGACTCAGACTCCAACTGAGTGATAGATGATTGATTGAATCCCCTGCGCTGTGTGCGAAACACAACTTTTATAGTCTGGGCACATCTGAGACTCTAAATAAACATAAAGAAGGGAAAAGAAATGTGAATCTGGTGACCAGATCACAATACAGAGCGTCTAGTACATAGTGTCCAGTACACTATACATATAGTAGAAAACTATCTGGTAAACAGACTGGATTGAAAAGAACCAGATACAAAGAACTGAATATATATGAGTAGAGTGGACCAGATATGTATTGAACACAGATAGACATGGATGCTTGATGACTCGACAACAACCTAGTGAATGTCAAATAGACATAGAATGACTGGATATGGACCTAAGGAGCGATGGCTCCTTACAGTGGTCATACAAAAGTACCAACCCCAAGCATGATTCCACAATCCTATCCATGCATGAAGTATGACATCATATGCATTCCAGACTCTTCTAGACCATTCTATGCATTACCCATGACCCATACCCTTTACTACACCCTTAGACCTATTCATATCTATTCTTTTACACCCTTGCATATCAGGCATGTACAAGGTTGTTGCATGCTTCCACATGATCATCACTACATTAAATACATGCACAAGCAGCATGAACATCTTAGATTAGTACACCATAGATACAAACACACATGTAGTATATAAATGTTTGAATAAGATCCACCAAAGGACAGTCTTGACCTTTTGGTGTTTCCTCAGCATCAAAGTCATCAACTCATCCTTCTCTCTCCTCTCTACTTGGCCCTTGAGTGACCTAGAGCCTTCAGCGGTTCTGAATTGTTTCAGGTAGGTTATGAGCCCTGCCTAGGTGTAGTGGGCAAGCAGGCTATATCTTTTGAAATATTTCATCATGCCTCCTGCTCCTGCCCTGTAGAAAGACAGAGTTCTTGTTTATGGATTCTTTGATGCTCTTTCCATCCTCATTGCATGCTTTTGGGACAAGCCTATCAGATTACTGACAGGCTTTATGAATTTCAATGGAGAGATATCACTTGCCTCTTAATAAATTCCACTGATGATGATTACTGGTTTCTATTCTATACCACCATGTTTGATGGCAAGGTTACAATCTTTAGCTGTAGCTTTCACAGAATGGGACTAGAACCCATCGGTGAGGGGGCTAATCTTCCACCTAGTTAAGGATCTTCACTTTCTGGTTCTGGAAATTTCAAGACTTTAATTAGTCAACAAGAAAATCCAGAAACATCTCCTGAAAATTCACATTCATCCAGTAGTTCAAATCCTTCAAGATTTCAAAATTCTGATTCCAATCCAATGTGTCATCTGCATCATTCTCCTATAACCTCCATTCCGATTCTTCTTCAGGCCATTCAAAACATCTTAGCAGAGCAAGCTCAAAGTCTACATCAAGAAGCAGAGTCATTGTGATTGTTGCCTCAAGATCCTTCAAGATCTGATTCACCTCCTCTGCAACAATCATTCATCCCTCCTACACCTGCTCTGACTCTTGCTCCTGAAGAAGACTTATTTGGTGGACCTGATTACACAAGAAGATTCCAGAACTTCCTTTCTTTTGAAATCTTTCCAGAAGAGCTTAAGATAAGGCTTATCAACTGGAATCTGGCTGCCCAAAGAGGTACCTTGATTGATACTCACAGATTAATTCTCATTTTGAAAAGGGCCACCTGCTTCTCAAACTTGGTATTTCCTGGAGTTTTGCTTTTGCTTCCTGTATCTGGTGTAATATCATTATAGAAGGAGGACAAGTACATCACTATGAATTTAATGAAAAGATCCTGGTTGCAAGGAGATCTTCTGAAGACCCCCTTGACTTACACATCACCAAACCATTTTATCAAGTGGTCAAGACCAGTAACATCACAGAGGTACATTCAGGCAAAATATGGTAGAAGGAATCGCTGACTGAGCAAGTGGAGTAGAACCACATAGAATGCGATGGAAATGGATGGTGAGTCATGGTATTGTAGTCAGTGATGAAAAGAAAGAAACGTCCAGGTTGGGACTTATACCCATGCATATGTAAGCAATAAGTCAAGAGAAAAGTGTAGTCCAGGATAAATTGTAACACCCTGAGGAAACACCAAGCACAATTGAATTATATTGTATCCAAATCATTTCAGGTAAGTATCACACCCCCTGAATACCTCTACATATTAACATGTCTTGTGCATATGATCTGCAATGTACTATATCATGGGTACCTGGAACCAACTGGGTCTCAGAGCAACAACCATGAAAGGCTTTAACAGGCACACCACAGTTTGGGTTTCCAACCCAAAATGATTCTTCAGATGGTCTCTTTTTCTCATTCTGGATGTGTTCAAAGCTGGATGCTTGTGCCAGTTGAGGATTGGTTGTCCTCTTCACATTTCTTTGATTGGCTGGAGATGAGACTTCCTGCTTGGTATCTGGTTTCAAAACAGGGCTGGTATAACAGAAACATTGGATATGTGCTATCCTGTGACAGAGACTCTGGGATAATTGACATTCTCATCACATCCCAAGAACTGGAACCACTTCCACATCACAATGACAATGACAGCATTAGCCAAGATATCCATGCCAATTGACTCTTCTTCTCACAGCTATATAAAGGCACCATATCATTGACTGTGCACAATTATGTGGTTATGTATACTGCTGCCATCAATATATTGCAGAGCTTTTGTGGATGCAGCTGCTGCCTCAACAAGTGAAAAGCTCTCCCCCTCCCTCACCCTATCAAATCTTGCTCTTTATTGAATCTGAGATCAACACCTCTTTTATGGTGGATACTTCAGAAGCATATCACCAGCTTTTTTGGAATCTGGAAGACTTCATGCAGGTAAGTGATGCTAACTACACCATCAATCAAGCACAGTTGGTGGCCATTGAGCACAAAGCTGGCTTCATGTGCAACTGTTGGATGAAGACCAGCCTTTGGAGATCTCAATGTTGTCTGTTGATTGGACAGTTTTCCTGGGGAATATCATTCAGATTATTTCTGACCCACACAGCAACCAGAGTAATGTCCATCACTTCAATATTGGAAACTCTGGATTGGTTATAGAGGTTGACATTCTAACTCAGGAAGTTGTCTTTCTTCAGGATGATCATATGGTGGTGCATTTTGTTTTTGAAAATCATGCCAATTCTCACCAGTCTTCAGATTCATGCTTCCCCCTTCTTACTAGAATTGTACGCTCCGGATTGTCTACTCTGTGCATCTGCCACCAGCTCTGGAGAAAAGAAAATCAACTGTGTAAAAATTCAAAACACTGCCCATGTAGTCTCTGGTCCTCACATCAAATTTGTTGGACCTGTGAGGAAGGTTCACTCAGGTATGGTTGAGCTTGAAACAGGCATGAATTAACCTCCTACTGTTGTGTCAATCATGTTTATCATGTCCAACCCCCCTGCAAATGCCCTGACATTCACAGCTGAATGTGAATACAATATAAGGGCTGGAGATCCTGTCACAGTCATCTGGGGGAGCTCATGTGATAGAAAGGGCATAGTTAGCGAAGTTGACCTTCAGACAAAAATGCTAAATGTTACCAATAACTATACTTCAGTATGTACCTACGTCTGTTTTGTTTTTTTGAAGGGCTAATGGTGATGCTCATCCTAGACATTCTTTTTCATGCTGATCACTTACATTGCCCATGATGGCCTAGTATTTAAATGTGATGAAGTTCACCATGATCAGAGAAAAGAAGTCCTGATTATCTATGGTGAGCACAAGAGATGGTGGGGAATGCTTCACAGCATAAGCAAAGATACTTGCATAGTTGCCTGCAGTAATGCACCCTTGGGCATTTTCAAGAAGGACCATGTTTTTCTGAGGTGAGTCCTGAAAATTGATCATGCATGATCTTCTCTTATTGGTTGTTCAATCTAACGGGTGTGGGGACAACTCTTGGGCCCAGGTAGTTGTGACTATTGCTGCTTTTCTGCAAGGTGACAATCTGCTTGATGAAAATCCACTCTCAACAGTATGAGAACAAACACCAACCCCAGATCCTCTGACTGCCCCAGGTTCACCAAGGCCAACCTCCAACCCTTGGGTTGTGGACAATGAAGACATTGCCACACTTTTAGCATTCCCCTCCCTGACAAGTGTGTGAAATTTCACTTCTTAAAACCTTTCCTGTCATATATATCCTTCAGAACTCAGCTTTGTATTGTATTCAATTGTCAAGGAGAGTTTGAAGTTATATCATGTAGTATTCAGAATCCTCCCTGGATGAAGAGGCTGCTATGATGGTCACCTTGCTAAGTCTGATGTTCCTGACCCACTGCAGTCTGCCTCTGGGGGTCCTGGCCTGGCCTTGAGCCTTGCTGTCATGCTAACCACTCATACCAAAGGTACAAGCATCCTCCACATGGATATCCCAGAGAAGTATCTCATGCCCTACCCCTCCAAGGAGAAGAACATGCTATGCATGGTTGTCCAGAATAGACAGGATAGTCTTGAAGAAGAATCCATTGGTATGGTTCTGAGGGTTATCTTCTCATCTTCAAAACATTCATGGGTTGTGGTGTGCTGGTTGGATGGTTCAGAGGTGAAAGAGAAAGAAATGTCTTGGGATTGGGTCATCTGGATCAAAGTCCCATCCACCACTATAGCATAACTTCACTTTTGTAGTATTGATCTGCCACTTCCTTGTAACCATACTAAATTTTTACAGTTCAAACATTCAATACAATGCTCTATCTCTACTACTGAGCACCAGAGATCAAACTCAAGTTAAGCCCATGTTATAATAATATACTCTATGCCCCTAATATTGAAACTCAGATTGTCTGAGATTGAAAGTTAACATATCTGGGTTCAAAATAGGCTGTTACTATTTAGACAGCATTCTTTTCCATGCCTCTTTCTTCCTTTCCCATGCATGCAATAGTAAGCTGCTCAAGCTAGCTAGCTGGTTACACATACATCAGTATAGACTCTTTATAGCACATGTGATCTCTTGAACATACTACACACCATCCTAACATGATCTTTCTACTGTGGAATATAACTATATGTGTTTAGAACAGGCCAATGATCCTTGAAAAGCCTGTTCATTGGCCTGGTAAGTTATATTGTATTATGTCTGTGTGATCACATACCCTATCTGTTAAGACCAGATCTCCTCCACTCAAACTCCAGTTGGAGATTGGAGGTCGAAGGGGATCAAATGGCCAGAGATAGCTGGAGGTCCAGAGGGGTGAAGGCTTGGCGCAGGACTTGTGTGTCACACCCTTGCTGTTATGGCTGACCTGGGGATGGGTGGGCGTAGAACCGTAAGGACTGCGGTCTTAACCATGGACGAGGTAGTGACGGAGCTTGATGATTGCAAGACATCTACAAGGAGCCTACCTACTAGTGAGGTTCAGCGACAAGGGTTGCTACCGAGCTAACGGCAGCCAAGGACTTCCAAGTTAACGGTGGACAAGGGGATCAGCCTATGATTGAGGACTGATGACAAGGACTACTGAGTTAACAGTGGTAACTCCCACGTGAGTGGTCGTGACAAGGAGACCTCGGGAAGAGGTCGGTAAGGGAGACTTCCTGATTAAGGGTTATCGACAAAGAGTAAGAAGGTATTAAAGGCTACCCTTGGGCCTGTATCAAGGAGTGGGAACAACGATGTATTCCAGCAGTGACGAGAGGACAAGGTAGAAAACAGTAAGACTAGACTGAGGAGCATAGGTGCGACGAAGCGGGTTTATATACATAAAGGACTTTAGGGCAAGCATAGAACGTGAAGGACTGCTATGGAAGGAATCGCTGACTGAGCAAGTGAGATAGGATCACGTGAAGTGCGATCGGGACGGACGATGAGTCAAGGTATCATAGTCAGTGATGAAAAAGGAAAGAACGTCCAAGTTGGGACTTATACCCATGCGTATGTAAGTGATAAGTCAAGGAAAAGCATAGTCCGGAGTAAATCATAACATTACCCCCTTAGTAGACTTGAAGTCTCCGACTTCAAAAATCTTTATAATCTCCATAGGGCTCTCCGGTCATGTTTGACATGGCGGCATCGTCGAACTCGAAGTCTGCATAGTCCTCTCTCTCATCAATAGGCGGGGCTCCTGGGAGGATGCCGATACGGGTGTGGTGTGTCGTCTGGTAGGGAAATGAACAGTTTGTCGCGCTGGGTTGTAGGACTCTGTGGCGGAGTTCCTTGGGACGACGATGATGAAGATGAGCGATGGGAGGGTCTATGAGACGAGGGCGAGGTAGAGGGAGAGGGCCGAGGCATAGGGCGTCGGAGAGAACACTCTCGTTGACTATGTCCGGGTTGAAAGTGAAGACAGGTGGGGCAAAGGTATTCAGGGCAACGGTCTTGAAAATGCGTGAGGCAGCGGCATTGAAAGCAAGCTTGGGGGTAGCGTGGGTTATCCTGGGCGAGGACGACTTCTCCTCGGTTCTCACACTGACGAAGTTCCATCTGATCTATAAAGGTAATGGTTTCCTTGTTGAGGGGGGATGAGGACGCGGATGGGGTGGATGGAGTACGTGGAGTGACGACAGGAGCGATGGGAGGAATGGGAACGGGCAATGGCTCCGAGTGTTGCACATTAGTCTTGGCAAGGTAACGATCTAGATCTTCCAGGAACTCTCCTAGTTCTAACTGGTGAGCGAGGATATCTAACTCGGTGTTGGCTTCACCGAGAATGGCGATGGTGGTGG
Organism: Pulveroboletus cf. aberrans; assembly: GCA_038094155.1. Lineage (NCBI taxonomy): Eukaryota > Fungi > Basidiomycota > Agaricomycetes > Boletales > Boletaceae > Pulveroboletus > Pulveroboletus cf. aberrans. The sequence goes on from JBBPTO010000484.1 coordinate 27,862, forward strand.
GATGATTGATAAAATTAAGACGGCCGATCTGCCATAAGAGGCGGACGAGGCAGTACAGGGCAGAGCCCATATCCAGGTGGGCACTGATGGGGATGGCCATGCACCTGTCATAGACGTGGTTACGGAAGGCGGCGATGTATGGGAAGGGGATAGCCTGGGGATGGAGATGGTGGGTGTGAATAGGAAGGTCCACAGCTTGGACAGGATGTGGTGTGGGAAGACGAGGGATCTCCACGAGGGGAGCACAGAACGGGGAATCTGGAGGAAGGCTGTTCCAACCAGCATCAGCAAGGGTAGGGGACGGAGGACGGTTCTCATCAGTAATGGTCTCGACGAGGGTGGAGACCTCAGAGAAGGCGTCTTCTATGGTGGACTCGGTAGACAAAGAATCAATGACGGAGGTGGAGGGTTCTTCGACGTCATTGGCGACGAAGGCAACATTGCGGAGTGGGGACGTTGTCATGTCTGTGAGTTGGTGAAGGTAAAGGGACTGAGGGAAAAGTGGAGGGGTGACAGTTCTTATAATCCATCAGGGTGGCCTTAGAATTGTTTAGGTTCCGCTCAGGTTCTCAAGAATCTTCTTCGGCGGTGTATCCCTTCCATTAGATCAGGAAGGAATGGTTGGACAGAGCTCCGCGGTGACATAAGATCTTATTGATCTCGTACTCTTCCTTGCCTTCTACAAGGTCCGGGGGTGGTTGTGTGAAATTAGGGCCGTGTACGTCGTTTTCGCGATACGACGATAAGAGAGAAGCATGGAAGACTGGATGGATCTTCCAGGTGGATGGGAGTTTTAGGTGGTAGGTGATGGGGGACAGGACTTCGATGATGGAGAAGGGTCCTTCCTGTTTAGGAGCGAATTTTGGATTGACAATGTTCCACTTTAGATTGCGGGCTTCCAGCCAGACCTTGTCTCCTTTGATGAAAGGCTGGAATTTGGATGTGGTACGTTGGGCCATAGTCTGGCGAGCGAGTTCGTGAGCGGCGAGGGCTTCATCTTAGGAGGCAGTGAGGGACTTAAGGCAGTCTTCTACCGCAGGGACCTTGGTATCAGGAACAATAGAAGGTAGGGCATGGGGTTCGTAGCCCATCATGAGGTAAAATGGGGACTTTCCCATTACAGAGTGGGGACGGTGATTGTGCGTGAACTCGGCATGTGTCAGAAGTTCGTGCCATGAGGTTGGGTTATTCCTGCAGAAGATCTGAAGGTAGGTTTCGATCTCCTGGTTGACTCGTTCGGTTTCCCCATCTGTCTGGAAGTGATATGCGGTTGATAGGGCGAGGTCATAGTTCAAGAGCTTTCCGAGCTCTCTAGCGATGGT
>JBBPTO010000485.1:0-29130 GCA_038094155.1 Pulveroboletus cf. aberrans
TCTTAGATTAGTACACCATAGATACAAACATCCATGTAGTATATAAAGGCTTGAATAAAATCCACCAAAGGACAGTCTTGTCCTCTTGGTGTTTCCTCAGCATCAAAGACGTCAACTCATTCATCCCCTTGCCTGCTAAGCGACCTAGAGCCTTCAGTGGTTCTGAGTTGTTTCAAGAAGTTGAATGATCTAGACTGCTATATGTCTTCGGACAGGAAACTAGCAGGTCAGCAACACAAAGAAAGAAAATGAAGGGATGATTGGTTTGTCCCAGGGGGAATTCGTAGAGTAGAGCTCCACAGAAGAGAACCACAGGACTTACAGGACATGAAATGGATGATGATCAGGAAGAGCTCCTATGCTTCATACATGGCTGATGAGCACAGGACTTGATTCTTCACAGATCAGGAGAGAAGGATGAAGAGATGATCACAGACATGGCTGGATCACTGAAGATGATGAAAAACTGAACTCAAGATGGATGAAAGATAGATGGCAGATAGATAGATCCTATTGTGCTCCATGCGAAACACAGTTTTTATAGTCTGGGCACACCTGAGACTCTAAATACATATAAAGATCACAACTGGATTGAAAACTGGATTGTCAGATCAATGTATCTGGTGACATCTGGTGTAGTGAAATGAAGGTTTAACTTACCAACAGGTGATGGACAAGGATGGATTGGATATGAGAATCAGATTGTACAGGATATGCTGGATATGCCAGATATGAGAACAGGAAACTACCATTCCCTACACTGCAAACAGGTCTTTCACAGGTACAGAGATGGTTGTCTTGAGGACCCAATCCAGGACTCGCTTGGGCACAGTTTCATCTTCTAATGGAAACGAGTATCTGTATTGAGCTGTAAAAGAAGAGGATGGAAAGGAAGAGGGCTGGTTAGCATTGGGGTTTCGAGACAGAGGCACACTGGATGCAGGGATGGTTCCCAGATTGGGCTTGGATGAAGAAGGGGCAGATGATGTGCTTGAGGTAGGAGCAGGTGAGGCTGACTTGTGGATTTGTTGGATCTTGGGGGTTTCAATCTCCTTCAAGATGCTGGCAGCTCTTGGTTGTGCTCCTTGGAGGAACAGCGATGCCATCAAAACAGACCCATTTCCTGGCCTTTCCGTCTTTTGCCCTGTTGGCCTGGAAGCTAGCCCATGCTTGAGCAATGTAGGGCTGAAACTCAGGGTCAGCGACTTTGGCAAGATCATGTACCTCCCTTCCATGATCATCAATGGTAGACAAAAATGTGGATGGTTCGATGTCAAGGATGGCATCAACTGGTTCCTCTGGGTATGCAACTGAAAAGAGATTAGTGGTTATCTGAGGGGGGACATCCCTACCAGATCTGGGTTGGGCTCTATGGGCAACATTAATGGTGGGCACTGGGGCAGTAGAGCGCTTGCTTTTGATGTGTTCCACACAGCTCTTGATGCCGATGCACTCAGGGATATGTGGGATGTGGGACCTGTCTGGCATGTACAGGTGGCCATCTTGTCCTTGAATGCATCTTCCAGTGTGGAGGAACTCTAGAAATTCCTGGCAGTTATGGGTAAAATGTCCCAACCCATTACAAAATCCACATGACAGGTCCTGCATCCTGCTGGTGTTAGCAGTCATGGTAAACTCAGCCTTAACCTCTGTGTGTCCCAGTGCTGGCATATAGGCATGGGTTTGTGGGGCTGCCAATGAAGCAGAAATGGTAGCAAAAGAGATGGGGAGCATTCCAAAAAGTCCTGGCATGGCAGAATAGAAGGTGGAACTGGTGAGCAAAAATTTGGCAGTGGTGAGGGTATCTTCCATTGGGTATGGGTCTTCAGGATGAAGGTCAGGTTTGGTGATTGCGAGTTGGTTGCAAACCTTTTCTTCGACTTTGGGAGGGAATCTGTAAAGGAAATAGGTATCGCAGTCAGAGTTGGACAGCTTGCATTTGGAAACTAAGTGGAAAGCAATCTTGCTGAATTTCCTCTGATACTCACCCAGGTTCTCTTGGTTTCACATCTGTTTGGTGCAAAACTCCTGCATGAGATATTGTAGGTCAGCACAGCAATATCGTGTGTCACCTTCGCAGCCTGAGTACATCTCCTTTATGGTGGCCATGAATATATTCCAGTCGGATTGCTTGGCTTCATTGAGCATTTCCCAAAGCTTGGCCTCTTCAAGATCTGCATAACAGATAGCATACTTGATTTTATAAGCCACATTGATGCCAGCAGCATTTCTGAGTAGGTCTACATTTTCAAGGAATCGGGGAAGCTGAGTGGGTGTACCTCCAAACTTGGAGGCATTTTGGGTACCCCAGAGTGGCATCTGTGTAGGGTTAGCCATTGGTCTCAGGTTGTTAGTCAGCAAAATGGGAGCAGAAGCAGAAGATACAGATGGAGAAGATGTGGTGGAGGTGGTGGAGGTCAACAATGGTGTGGAAGAACTGGATGAGGATTTGGAGCTTGGTGTAGTAGACAGAATGTTATGGATGATTGCTAGAGAATCTTCAGATGAAGATGATGTCAAGTTTGGTGAAGTCAGGTGAGGTGCAGGCCAATGAGTTGGAAGTTCAGAGGAAGGCAAAGGTGTTAAGGGTGTGAGCAGGGGAGAACTATATGATGTGCTTCCTCTGTGGGTTCAGTTCAGTGTCAATGAAGAAAATTTTCCAGAAAACAGCAGCAATGAAGAATGATGAGAGTCTGGGCTATGTTCTTGGGAACAGTTGGGCAGGGTCTCAGAGACAGAGGACAAGTTCATGTGATCCTCTATCCCAAAGAAGGCTCCTAGAATTGTTCTAGGAAACCATGATGTTGTTTGCAGTCAGTTAAGGAAAGAAGGTTCCAGGGTGACGGTAACTTTGTGAGAACTTTCAGGGATGGGAGCAGTTAAAGAGTGAAGCTTTGCTTGGGCTGATCTGCTCAACAGAGATGAATTCAGAATTGGAGAAATGAGGGGATCTGATTTGTGGAAAATATGTTGGCCAATATGCTGACCAATGGATTTTGATGTTGAAGGATTGTGGTGTTGAAGGACCATTGGGGCTATCCAAAGAGTTATGGGCAGCAGGGACAATGAAGGACTCTTGCATAAGGTCTAGATCTTGGATCTGGGAGAGTAAAATTTTGAGCTCTGCTTGTTTGGGGGTAGGTCTGAGGGTCCTCCTCGAAGACTCTCTTGCATCCCTTGTGGTGGGCTCCAGTTGTAAAGTTGCTAGGAAGCTCAAATGGGTTTCCTAATAGTGTAAGTATGGGTTGTGAGCAGGTTTACTTGATTCAAAAGGAACCCAAGGGACTAAGAGAAGGTAATAGACCAATAACCATGCACTATAAAGCTGGAAAATACAAGTCCGGACCTCCCCATTCAGTAGGGCTGAGAGTCTGACTTTTCAAGTTTGGGTTGGAGTGCTCGACTTGACTCAACTGGCTCAGGTTGTGGCGGAATCAATGATTTTGATACTTAGAAAACAAGACTTGTGATTAAGAGGGAATAGAATTTGATGCAGACCGAAGTCTGAGATACAAGGTTTATATTCTCAGAAAACCTGATACTTTGTACATATCAGGTTGGTGAAGTAAGTATGTATGGTAATGAAGTGGCATGATGACAGCAACAGTATGTAATACAAATGAGAGAAAATGACTAAGTATGACACACCTGGGTGAACCCATGGTTGTTTGGGATGGAAACCAATACAAAAGAAAGAAAACCTGACTTACTGACTCAGATCTGGGAAACTCAGGTTGAATGGATGGGACATGTTGAACAAACAATGCTCAGGTTGGCCTTCAACTTGCTCAGAAATGGGACCTGCACTATAGGGATAACAAAAGAAATGGAATAGGGGGATTTGCACGGTAGAGGACATCGGTCTCCTATACCACATCACATGATTTATGAACTGTGACGTAGCCAGGAGGGTTTACTATATTCGGTCTCACCAATGCTAAGCTAGATTCCCACAGTTATAGCCAGTACACTACATACACATTAAATGTAGCAAACATTGCAATGGTTTTTGGAGTCACTGTAACTAAGCATGCAAGTGTTGAAATGCTGTAAAATTTTATGCAACACTATAATAAATATTTGATTAAAAGAGATTTGCTGATGTACCTTCTATCTGAAGGGAATGAAGCTAACTAGGCAGTTTTGTACTACTAATACCTTGCCCACATTACATAGGCCTATTGTGTGGTATCCACAATCTTTCTATGATTTCCAGTGATTGAAGACCCTAATGTCCCATCCAAGGAGTCACACCCCTGAATGCACATTATAGTACAAAAGGAGCTCATCCACACACATATACTGCTTTGTATTTACCCATCATTTGATGTACAGCTCAAATTGTATATGAAACCATATCCTCAGAGTCTATGGAAGTCTTGTAACTTACTTCCCATGAAGGAAGGTATTGTTACCCAAAACTCAAGTATAATGTTACCTTGTTTTCCTTAAATCCTACAACTGATTAAGGCATGCTCTTGTTTACCCCAAGGCCTGGCTTTATCATTGGCCTCAAGAGCATCCATGATGGTATGTTTACTCATTGTATTGGCCTTGCTACTATTAATTCAACTTCCACAGGTGCATTTCTTACTGGAAGCTGCATTCAAACTATTGAGATGGATATAAGGTACACTTTGCTCTGCTATGTTATAGTATATTCTTGCATACAACCTAGTGACATTCTTTATGGTTTGAGATATTGGTGAGTGTATTGAGTTCTTTGTTCATTCTGGCTTACTTAGCTTAGCATGCAAGTTGACTCCATGGATGCTCCTCACCATAAACAACAATCTTAATTTGATGTCTCACTTGCATGTATGTACTCAAAGTTTCCATCCTAATTCCTTCATATGATGAACTAAAAAGTGGCTGTACTTAAATCAATTTTATACTGTATACAGAAGAATGGATAGGTTATTCAATTAGAGTCTTTGCAAGTAAATATTTCTGCCAGGTGACCAGTAAGAAGTTGTAAACATAAATCATTGAACTAAACTTACACACAGATGCTTATAGACATTCTACTGTGGAATGAAAGTCTTCAGGTATTTTTGCATAAGACATGAACAACCACTATTTCAATATTTACCCCTACATTACCTGATTAATACATGATCATTACCCATTTATTTTTGATAATATGCAAAATATTTAGTTTTCACATAGTTGATAATGAAAAAAAAAACCATAAATTAATTTGATAACATATGAAAGTAAAATCTGGTAACTCACTACTAAAAGATAATCTAATCATGGATATTCAAAGGAACATACAATGTAATTTTGCAGATATAGATTCTGTCTAGGTTGTAAAATCAGTTTCAGCTAGCTAGTAACTACAACCTAACATTTACTTGTTCATTAACATTGCTGGTGGCTATCCTGGATAGTGTGATCAATCAGGATGATTATCAAATTAACAACCTTTGTAATACCTGATCTCACCCATGAGTGTTAAAGTACAAGTCTGTGAAGTACATCAGCAACAGCTTCTCAGATTGCTCTCAATAATTGCTCTAGATGTATCACATTACTACTAGCTCCTTTTTATAACCCCATGTAAGTGCATTTCACACCACAGATTGATTTTGATTGGAGAGAGTTGAATCATGGAACTCTTCAATAGTCATTCTAATTGAATCCAGACAAATCTTGATATCAGCCACAACATTTTGGATGTACTTGTTCAGGTCTCTAAAGTACAATGTATTTATGAAATCATACCATGAAATCTCTGTCAAAGAACAACTGGAGATGTTCCTGTACACATGTGTAACAGCACTCAGATCACAGCTTGTAGAAGACAGGTTTCTGTTACAATATATCTATTTTTTTCATCTCATTTCTCTATTTCTCTATTACTTTCTCACACACAAATGGAGATCACATGGTCTGTCACATAATCATCACATAGACTGGTACATAACCAGTCACATGCAATAATCTTCTGGAGTGTTCTTTCATTATGGCTTAACATGACTTCTTTATGGCTTATTGATGCTTTTATCTATAACTCAGCAGCTTCTATTGGCTGGCCCGAAAGTTGGCTGACTGATAAATGAATTAGATTGGCTTCTTTAGATCTACTCTAAAGTCAGCCAACAGATTAGCATCTCAAATACAGGGCTTTCATTGACCAGTTGAAGCTGACCAGGCACACATTCAAGTGATATACTGGCTTAAACTGAACCTCAGAGGGCTGACCTCTGAATATCACTACCAGTGGATGACACCTGCCACTACACCAGGCTTGAAGAAGTAATGCCATCTCTAACAAAGTTAGCTGGATTGCTATACAGCAACCACAGATCTTAGAGGAGGGAGGCAATGCCAACACAGATTGACAGTGATTTCAAAAACCATTGCAATTTTTGCTATGAATAGAGTATATGTAGTGTGCTGTGTCTTGATGTGAATCACGTGCCTGCACAGTCTCCTCTTCTAAACCCTATTGAGCACCTCTGTGGTTATCTCAAAAGAAGGCTTGCAGGGCATGAAAACCCCCTAGTGGGATTCATGAATTGTGGAAAAGGATTGAAGATGAATGGGAGGGAATACCAGCTGAGAAGTATCAAAAACTAATTGAAAGCATGTCTACAAGGATTGAAGCAGTGCTCAAATGAAAAGAAGGCCATACCAAGTACTAATAATACCAAGTACACTTATATATAAATGCAAAAGTGTCAAAACCCTTTCAATGGCATCACCATTTTAAAATGGCCACATCTCTGCACTGTTGTTACAGCCATGCAGGCGAACTCTGATATAACTCCAGATCTCTGGAGTTACTGATAGAACCTTGGATTCACCTTATGTGGTGCACCACTATTCAAGTCTTAGTGTTGTGGTCCTGTATTTGTGGAGGATCAGAGATATGGAGTTGAGTCACCTAGACTTGGAGGAGGATTGAGATATCTCTCAGAGTTCAGCAGAGAGCCAAGCATCAAGCTGATTGAGAAGAGAACATCAAGTACTCAATTTGATTTCACAACTGAAGTTGTTACAGAGTGTTTGTACGCTATATATACTACAGAGGAGACAGATGAGTAAGTATGTACATATCTGATTGGTAAGACAGAGTTCAGAGAAAACATAACTGAAGCAGTGCACCAGATACACAGTTTACCAGAGCTGTGCTGCACAGGATCAGAGAAAGGTACAGACCATGAAAACTAACTAAATAAGGAACAAAGAGATGATGTATCATATGTACAGAGGTCCAAGGGGATGAGGGTGCATAATTGGTGAGTTACCACTGGAGGTATGAGCAGAGTTGGTTTCAGAGGGACCAGAGTTGTCACAGATATGACAACTGTGGGAATTCCATCACCTGACTCAGGGATCGATTTGATAGCCAAGAGTAAGTATTATTTATATCTTTTCCAAAGTTAAGCAACATTCCCATGCAGTTAGGCAGTGTGCATCACATACTGCAAATGAGGCCAACATTGAAAGGGTTTTTGAGCTCTCTGTAGTATACAATCTCAGCTGCAAAATGGTCCATAAATAATGTGATTTGGCTTAGATGAGCCAGAGATATGGCCATTACAAAACAGCAGTACCATTGCAATACTTTTTTTCAGTTTTGAAATTAAAAAGGTATTTTGAATGTCTTAATGCTTCATATAGCCTTCCTTTGCATTAAGCACTGCCTGACTTCTCTTAGCCATGTTTTAATCAGATCCAGACACTCCTCAACTGAAATTGCCTCCCACTCCACCTAAGTCCTCTTCCACAACTCCTCTATGCCTTTAGGAGAATATTCATATCTTGCAAGCATTCTCATGAGACATACCCAGGTATAGTGGCTCAAAAATATGTTTCAATGTTAGTGCATTTTGAAAAGAATGATTATTTGCCAGAGATGAAAAACAAACAAGAATGGATGATTGCAGGATGAAAGAACTTACTCTGAGCATTCTAACCCCATTTGGATTATGTAATTTTGTTGTCATGCCACTGAGATATAGCTATTTTAAAATGACATGTCATTGGGACACTTATTTGAGCATCATGTTGTCATTCATTATTTAGTAAATAGCATAAGAATTTGACAAATTCTAATGAATTCTATGAATGGAACATGGATACTTCTGTAAATTACATAATTATGAGATATATAAATGGAATGTATTCCACTCAGCTAATTCAATATCATCATAAAATCCATTTCTGCATCTATAAAAGCCAATATCCTCTTTCTCTCTAAATCTAGCCTCTCTATCTGTCAGATCTCCTCACAAACAGGTCTGGGAAAGTCTGTTATGACTACCTTGGATAGAGTGTAGGTGTAGCCCCTAAAGAGGGTCTAGAGTACTAAGAACAAAGGAGAACATGGTAGGCACTCTACAAGGACACAGTACAAGGATTTGAGGTGCTCATTGATCAAAAGTCAAAGAGAACTAGACTTTCCTATGATCTAACATTGTGGGATGGCAAGAGGTTCATCAAACAGCATAGCCTTGAGAGCACTACAAAGTCTCAGAGAGCGGAGTTCCCAACAAGGGACTGGAAGCTATGGATGAGGAGTGGACCAAAGACCCAGTGTATTGAGGTACATGAAGGGGAGGTCTAGCTTGAGAAATACAATTATGGGATGACATGATTTATATAAACATACAATGAGTTAATGGTAGGCTAGGATGGAATTGCTGACTGAACAAATGGAGTCACATGAAATGCAATGGAAATGGACAATGAGTCATGGTATTGTGGTCAGCAATGAAAAGAAAAAAATGCCCAGTCTGGGACTTGTACCCATGCATATATGTGAGGCACATGATAGAAGGAAAAGGGGGCAAATCATAACATTACCTTCTTACTATGTCCAAGACAGTGTCAAAGGATTCAAAAATCAAGGTAGCACCAACCTTTAGAGGAGCTGGTCATGTTTGCCATCCCTTTCACACTGCATTCTTCATCATCATCAGACAGGAGATGACAGGGGAAAGCAGATTGTCAAGGTGCAGGAACTGGAATAGATTGGCTGAAGGTGCCATGTCTCACATCAGCAGGATGAGTGCCAGGGGTGAAACTGGTGCCATGGCATCTAAACGGTGAGCTTCTCAAGCTGTGTGATGGTGGTGGCAAGCTTGATGAGGATGGGGTTGGTTGGTGCTGGCAAAAAGGGCAGTGCATCTGAGCATGTCTGGGCATGGTGTGATGACAGATAGGGTGTTCATAGTTTAGGCAGAAGATACATTGGTGATCCAGACAGTGGCAGTAATGACAGGTCTCATGGTAGCAAGGGTGATATGAGGAAAGGGAAGTGGCACCTTCATTTCCAGTCCAATGGGCTTCTGTGCACTCTATGGCAGCAAGTTCTGTGGAATTCAGCAGTTTGAAGGATGCAGAAGGGGTATGAGGATTCTGGGACTCAGTAAGGTTCTGAAGGTATCAGTCTACATCAGTGAGGAACTATCCCATTTCCATCTGGTGCATCATCATAAGTAGGAGTCTGCATGTCTTGTCTTGGACATCTCCAAGACATTGGCCTATGGGCAGCACCACAATTGGTGATACCTGGGGTGAGGAGGTCTTTGGCCATAAGAGAGAGACATTGGATCTGGAGGTAACTTCAATAGAGGGTGTATGTCAGGAAGACAATGTTGAGATGGGAAGCAATGGTGGTAGAGAGATGGGAGTCAACTAACCTTTTGGCCATTGATCTGATGTAGTCATCACCTGGGAGGTCCCTGCAGAGGTTGTGGGTGAAAGGAGGGATGGTAATTGATTCGACAGGATGAGCAGGCATGGCTGCAATGGCTGGTGTAATGAAGGTGGAAACAGGGGAGGTCACAGTGTTTCTGAAGTGGAAACAACGCCAGGCAGGCACATCAGCACTGGAGATAACTTGAATGGAGTCATCATATGGGAAGGACATGGTGGTCCAGCCACAGATAGCTGCAGTGGAGGAAGGTTCTAACATACTAGAAGCAATGGAGGAGGGAGACAAGATAGTATCTACAAGGGTGAAAGAGACAGTGATGGGAGACAAAGAGATGACTTTGTTTATTTTCTGAGACAGTTTTTTCTGAGAGTGCATGAAAGGGGAAAGCAAGAGGATGGCATTTATAACTATCTAAGGCAGACTGTGAATGTTTCAAATTTGATTCTGAGATCCAGGAATCTTCTTTGGCTGAATATCCCTTCCAACAGATCAGGAATGTGTAGAAGGAGGGTGCACCATGGTATTTTAAAAATTTCTCTATTTCATACTCTTCCTCACCCTCTAGTAGTTCCAGTGGCAGTCTTGGGAAGTTCTTTCTGTGGGCAGTATTTTCATATGGGAATAGAAGGGAGGCATGGAATATGGGGTGAATCTTTCATGCCTGTGAAAGATGGAGCTGGTATGTGATCAGAGACAGTACCTTTGTTATTGTGAAGGGTCCTTCCCTTTTGGGTGCAAACTTTGGATTCATAACAAAATGAAAGAGGTTTTTGGCTTCAAGCCAAATCTAATCTCCCTTGAAAAACAGGGTGAATGATCATTTGTTTCATGATGCCATGACTTGGCATGCAATTTTGTGGGCAGCTGTTAAACTTATGCTGGGGGGGAGCAAGTACAACTCTGGAGTAACTCTGAAGGGGCCAGAGTTGTGAAGGTGCAGATGAGACTTGGCTTCACCATATGTGGTGTGCCCTTACTCAAGTTCGGTGGTCTCGAATTTATGGAGATAGAAATGGAGAGCAGAGGTCGGAGGTCAGAGTGAGTCTTTGAGACTCAAGAGGATTTTGGAGGGAAGTTAAATTGATATTTGAACTGAGGTATGTACAGCATGGAGGTACAGTTTATATACTATGGAGGTGTATTGGATTTGTAACAGAGTTGTAATGTATGAGTAAGACAGAGGTCGGGAATCTATGAACCAGCGCTGTGCAAGCACAGCATGGTGGGAGAACAGAGGAGAGACTAGTACAAATAGAGAACAAAGGAAACATACATAAGATGAATGTAAATGGATAAGGTCTGATGGTAATACAAAGTGTAGTGAGGAGAAACAGACCAGAGTTGTTATGGAGTTGACGACCAGAGGTGCAGAGTTGGACTTGTATGATTTCGGGATATGACAGCAGCTAGAGCTTCATACCTTATCACAGAGAGGGAATTCAGGAAAAGGAGACTGGAATTGGGGAGAATGGTAGGTAGGGCACAGGGTTCATAACCCATCATAAGGAAAAACAGTGACTTGCTGGTGATATAGTGGGGGCTGTGGTTGTGTGCAAATTCAGTGTGAGTAATCTGATCCAACCAGGAATCAGAGTTTGTGCTGCAGAAGATATGAAGATACATTTCAACTTCCTGAGTGACACATTTGATCTCACCATCTGACTGGGGATGATAAGCAGTAGGCAGAAAAAGGTCATAGTTCAAGAGATGATCTAGCTCTTTGGTAAAGGAGGAGGTGAATTGTGGGTCTTGATTAGAGATGATCTTATCATAAAAATCAAAGTAGAGAAATATTTTATGAAAAAAGAGGGTTGCTACACCCTTGGCAGTAATTGTTTTCTTGGTGGGGCAGACAATTACCCCCTTAGTAAGCCCATGGTCGACCATGACCAATAGGGAATCGAAACTGAAGGAAGAGGGAAGATCCATGATGAGATCACACAAGATCTGCTCAAATGGACAGTCATGAGAATTTAATCAGCATCAGCAGGGGAACAGCAGGGTGAGTATTTGCCTTATTCTGTTGGCAAACAGCACAGCCTTCTACATACTTTCTGATGAATTGAGCCAATCCTGGCTATCAAAACTCAGCAGAGACAAGCTGGCAGGTTTTCAGATAGCCAGGGTATCTAGCAGTTTCATAATCATGGCAATGAATGAGGATCTTGTGATGGAGGTTATCTGTGGGGGAATGTAGATGCATCATTTGTAGAACAGGACTCCATTAGTGTACAACCAATCAGAAAGACAACCATGGAAAGTGGGGGGTATTTCTCTTTGGAATGCTTGGAGAGCTTGAAGGACAAGGGGGTCTGAGGACAAGGGGGAGGTGAGCTTTCTGGCTAGGAAGAAATCAATGATGTTGACAAAGAGGGAATCAGGAAGCAGGGTCATCCCTGCATTATCTTCTTCATCTATGATGAGATCTGAGCAGTGGGAAAGTGCATTGGGGGCAGCAAGCTGGGAGCCAGGAATGTGAACCATCTTTAGGTAAAAGTTGGCAAGATCAATAAGCCAGCAAGCTTGCCAGTGGTTCAGGTTCTGAGGCTGACAGAAGTACATTAGGTTCTTATGGTCTGTAAAGGCCTGGTTGGGAAAGGGGAAAACTGAGAGGTAGTGCCTCCAGACTTTCAGGGCATGGATGATTGCACGGAGTTTACAATCCTATATGTCATAGTTTCTCTCAGCAGGGGAGAATGACTGCAAGAGGTAGGAACAAGTGTGCCAGTCTCCATTGGTATTGGTTTGAAGAAGAATGGCCCTGGTGGTAGATTTTGTCACATCAGTCATGATGGCAAAGGATCAGGACATGTTAGGGAAATGAAGGACTGGTTTGGACAGGAAGAGTGCCTTCAATTTGTTGAAGGACTTCTGGCATGCAGGAGTCAAACTCCACATGAGATTCTTCTTAGTCAAATCTATGAGGAGACATGTGACTGATGAGCAGTTGTGGATGAATCACTGGTAGAAGTTGATGAATCCAAGAAAGGACCAGAGCTCTTTGACTTTCATCAATATGGGCCAAGCTGTGATTCCATCAAGCTTGACTGGGTCCATGGCAATCTGTCCAGACTTAATGATCATTCTGAGGTATTCTACTTTGGAGGCAGCAAAGGTGTACTTCTCAAGCTAAGTGCAGGTTGAGTTCTTGCATCCTCTGGAGGACATGTTTGATTCATTTCTCATGGAGCTCTGCTTCAGAGAAGAAGATAAGAAGGTTGTTCACATAGATAATGAGCCACCCTTCAGTGATGATGTCCCTGAACGAATTGTTTATGAATTGTTGGAACATAGCAGGGGAGTTTATGAGTCTGAACAACATGATGAGAGGTTCAAACAGTCCTTTGTGAGTAATGAAGGTGGCCTTCCACTGGTCGCCATCTTTAATCCTGATGTTGTTGTATTCCCAATGAATGTTGAACTTAGTGAACACCCTGGCATCTTTTAGTTTATCAACAAGGTCAGAAACTAGGGGGAGGGGGTACACATCCTAAACTGTATGCTCATTCAGGTAGTTGTAATCTTGGCAAGGGCAGAGTTTGCCATTCTTCTTTTTGATGAAGAAGTAGAGTGCTGCTTGGGTGAAATTCAAAGGGTGAATCTTTCCACAGTCAAGGTTTTCTTGAATCAAGTCCTCAGTGGCTCTCATTTGGAAACAATGGGTAGACTTTCCCAAATTTGGGAATGAAGGAGTTGTTGAGGTGGATCTCATGATCATAGAGGAACAATGGGAGAACATGGTTAGATGCTTTTTTTGTGAAGACATCTGAAAATGTGGTGTATTCTGAGGGTAATGTGATCTTGGGCTTGGCATTCTCTGCTGCAGCCACAAGCTTGGTAGTGGTGGTGACTTTGTTGACAAACCTCTTGTGTTGGAGGCTGCCACAGGGGGCAAAACAGGTTTCAAAGTGGGCAATATAATGGAGATCAGCAAACTTCTTTGTGATGGTAATGAGGTCAGACTCTTCAGTCTTCTGAAGGTAATCAAAGAGCCTGACATTCTGTCACCTGCAGTCCATGACATAAAAGAGGACCTTTTTAGCAATCCCTTTGATGTTGACAGAGTATAGTGGAGAACAACACCTTTCCTTTCTTATTGGAGGACATGCCAAGGTTTCAGACTTGGAATGGCTTTTCAAGCCAGGAGGTAGGAAGCTTGTTCTTTCAAATGAAGCCCCAGTTGATATAGTTGATGTCTGCATTGCTATTGATCAG
Organism: Pulveroboletus cf. aberrans; assembly: GCA_038094155.1. Lineage (NCBI taxonomy): Eukaryota > Fungi > Basidiomycota > Agaricomycetes > Boletales > Boletaceae > Pulveroboletus > Pulveroboletus cf. aberrans. Next base: position 13,889 of record JBBPTO010000485.1, read on the forward strand.
GGCACAGGTTTTGATGGTTTTGAGTGTGTGTATGGTATGATGAGTTCAACAGGGACTGCATAGACTTCATCATATGGGATACAATTACAGGTGCACATACTATATAGGAGATGGCAGACATCGAGGCTGTCCTATGTTCTAAAAACCCTGGGAATAGAATTCAGTTGTCCTTCTGACCACTTCTTCATCATCTTCTTGATGGAAGTTTTCAGGGAATTGAAAGATACATCACATCATTGGGCAAAATGACTGGGTTTCCTGCATTTGAAGCAGAGTCCTTTCTTTTGGCAGTATTCCTGTTCTTTGGAGGTTAGCTTCTGGGGTAAGAGATGGACACCATATTGACATCCATGGCATTGGGGTCTTGAGGAGGTTTCAAGGACAAGAGGATAGCACAGGCATATGGAGGGTTCATTCTTTCCTTGTGTGCTTCAGTGACAATGTTTTCTCTCTTCCACTGTTTCTGAAAGGAGATTGTGCATTTGTACCATTCTTCGATGGTATATGGGACTTCCTCCATCAAGAGGATTTGGGTGCTGAGGGGGGTGGCAACAGCCAACTGGTAAAAAGAGATAAGGACAGCATCAGTGGCCAAAAGTCTTGTGGCATGAGCCTGAAACTTGGTATTAAAGTCCACAATGGAGGGGAGCCACCATCCTTTCTTGTCCCTGGTCATTCAAGCTGACAACAGCCATGCTAATGTGTCAGCTGCTTCATCCTCTCTGATGAAAGACTTCTTAAACTTATTGGTGAAGTCAGACCATGTTTCAAAGCTTCTGTCAGTAATGGCCTTTCTTTGAAAGGTCTTGGCCCAAACCTGGGTGGATCTGAGGGTCATGAATAAGAGAGTGAAGGCAACTTTCTTGTCATTGTAAAGTAGCAAAAGACCTTAGGATGAAGTCTTAAATAAATAAGTAGGGTGTGAGTGTAGGTCTCAACCCAGGGGATTGCAAAGAGAAAGAAAGAGGACTATAAGAATGGCTGACTGGCTGTCCACAGGACAATGAAAAACTGAGTCTGGCTTCCCCCCATTTGATAGGGCTAGAAAACCAACTTGGTGTGGCAGGACTAGGACAGGAATGGGTGAAACTGGAGGGGAACTGGCTTAGGATTGGTACTGAGTGGAACTAGTTGGCTTGCATATTGATGGTAGAGGAGTACATTTTGATTCCAGGCATACCTGAATGATATATAGTAAGAGAAACACAAAAGAAGGCTATTCAACTCTAAAAGAACGAATCTGGTGTGCAAGAAAGTGATCCAGTGCATGGGAATCCGATATCCAATGGACCAGATAGGTATCCTGTGTACATGGGTCCGGGTCCTGTACATCAAATTGAAAGAAAACAGTAGACAGATGGTAGATGAATCAAAAACTGACCTTCAGACAACTACTGGATTGACTCAGATCAGGATAGATAGTAGTGCAGAGCGGTCTCGAATGCAGAATAGGGATTACAGGATGACTAGCAATGACCAGATGTCACTGTAGGAAACTACACTTTCCTACATCATTGTTGTGATAGACATTAGCATTGACTAGGATGTAGGTTGAAATGACATTCAACCATTCTGCAGAGTTGGCAGTATTGCTATCAATGGGTGCTGGAAGGTTAAGCTTGAGCTTCATGGGCATAGAGAAAGACATACAGTGACTCCAAAAACCATTGCAATGTTTGCTACATTTTGAGTGTATGTAGTGTACTGGCTATAATCATGGGAATCTCGCTTTGCCTTTGTGAGACCGAGTATAGTACAGGCCCCTGGCTACGTAACGGTCCATGGATCACGTGATGTGGTCTGGTAGTGCCAGAGATATGGCCATTACAAAACAGCAATACCATTGCAATGGTTTTTTCACTTTTGTGCTGGTGCATATAATCTCCATTAAACAACATGATATTTAGCTTTCTTTGGTCATACAAACAAAGATATACATATAATGATTGTGTCTGAGTTTAAATATATTCACATTCCTCTTTATTTGTAATCACTATTATCATATATTCTACCTTTACTACCCAGAAGAATATCATTCTCTCTATGCTTGATGCTGGTCACTCTGCTTGCTTCTACTGTTGTAGACTGCTCTACTATATAAAGACTTTGAAAAAATGAGCTTTTGGAGCTTTTAAAGTCTTGTGGAGGTCATTTGATCAAACTTTTCCCTATTAATATTCAACACACTATGTATTCAATTAGCTTTTGCAAGGCCAATAATGCTATTTAGGATACCAAAACCATTTCTAATATCATCAATACATCCATATGCATCAACATAGTCCTTTATCACATGAAAAAGTCTAGTATAAAGGCTGTGGTAATCAGTAAATGCCCTCTTCTTTCTCATCATTATATGTATATCTTTGTTTGTATGACCAAATAAAGCCAAATATCATGTCATTTAATGGAGATTATATGCACCAGCACAAAAGTGAAAAAACCATTGCAATGGTATTGCTGTTTTATAATGGCCATATCTCTGGTGCCAACAGCCCAAATCATATGATCTATGGACCGTTATGTAGCCAGGGGCCTGTACTATATTCGGTCTCACTGACACTAAGCGAGATTCCTACGATTATAGCCAGTACACTACATACACTCTAAATGTAGCAAACATTGCAACAGTTTTTGGAGTCACTGTATCTACATCTGGTTGACTTTACCTAGATTATCTACAGTCTCTCTCAAGCATGCAGTCAATCCAGACACCAGCCATGTCATACCTGTCATTGATCTGGTCCCAGTATGCCCCTTATTGTATGTATCTGGTCAATCCAAGCCCAGTTTCCTTTCTTTTCTTTCAAGTACATACCATCCTTCACCCATTCATATAACCAGATATGGTGTGGTGGTGGTTATGTTTTTGTTTTTATTGTGAGTGATCTATCCCTGCTGATAAGGAAATGATGGATACTATCTTTACTTATGGGTACCTTATGTCACAGCTAGACTAGCTGTCAGTCAAAAGTTAAGAAATATGCCCTGACTATAAAATTTGTACCCTTCAAAATTGTGAACACCTTTTTCAACTCATCAGATTCCCATCTGAACCTCTGTGGGATGTTCTCCCTCTTGTTGCCCTCATCATCCTCATAGTCTACCTTATGCTTGATTCTTATTCTTGACTGGGTACTTATGATCCAGTGAACCATCACTACCAGATATGTCCTGCATCCCTCTCAAACTTGCAGGAAGTGCCTTGATCCTGTCCCCTTCTTGCTTTACAACCTTTAGGGATGAGTACTGCTCATACCCTTCTTGATCTATTCTCTACCTCAGATTAGTCCAGCAGTTGGTGCTCCATCTATTTTATAGGTCTTTCAACTGGAGCCCATCACAAGGGATTCCAGGTTGTTCAGAAGAACACTCAGGCCTACTCCTCATCCATTCTGATTTTCATCATCTTCAGACTTGAATTTCCTGATTCTGATAATGCCAGATAGGGCTCATCAACAACAACTTAGCACCCCTGCATCATCTCTCTTTGTTCCTAGAGCATTTATTCATTCTTCCCCAGCTCATAACACTGCCTCTTCTTCTAACCACTCATTGATTTTTGGTCCACTTTCACCCCTGACTTCATTCTCAGCACCAGCTTCATCTCCTTCTTGTTCTTCATCCCCATCCTTGTCTCTCAGTTTTCTGTTTGACCCTACTCATTATCCCTCTAAAGCTGTAAGCTCATTCGGCACCTTATCTGAGCCTTTTTCATCCGGCTCATCACCTAGTCTTCCATATGTCTCTCTCTATCACAACAACTTTTTTCATCTCCCAATACCACATTCAGTTGTTAACTGTACATAGAACCTTAACCACCCACCAAATCTGATATCAATGGCTGGCCAAGCTCAAGCCTTTCATATGCCTCTCCAAGATACTACAAATGTATCCAAGTTTGATGGCAAGACACTGTCCCAACTCCTCTGATATCTAGAGGATATTGACCAGATTGGTGACTAAGCAGCTCTTGATGATGCTAGTGAAATAAAAGCTGTGATCTGGTATGCAGATCTGGATGAAGATAAAGTTTGAAAAACTGTCTCAGAGACAACTGCCAATCCAGTAGATTGGCCTGCATTCATAACAGCCATTAAAAAGTTGTATCCTGGATGTGAGGATATTAACTGCTTCTGCCATGCTGATATTCAGAACTTAGCAGAGAATTACCAAAAGAAACAGATGCATAACCAGGATGACCTGGGAGAGTATACCAGGAAGTTCTGTAAGGTTGCAGCAGCATTGATTGCTAATGATAAACTCTTGGAAGTGGAGTGAAACATGATCTTCCTTGCAGGATACCATCATGTTTGGCTGTGGTTGGCTATAGTCAAACTGGATCACCATCCAGAGGACCCTTGTTTGATGGAAGACATGGTTGCAGCAGCCAAATTCTTGCTGTCCAGATCTGCACTTTGTTCTACCCTTAACACATCCAACATTCTTCCCTATTTCCAATCATCACATCATCCTTGCTATACTCTGGCACCATCCTTCTCTAAAGGTTATAATCCACCTCCAGCTCTGAAAGTGGAGTTGAATGTGTCTATGTGCACTATGCTGTTGTGCAAATTCTGTGCTGAGCCTGGGCATTTTACCTGGACCCACACCATTTGTTTGGAGTATCTTCAGACTGGAAAAATGATCTGAGGTCTGGATGGCAGACTTTACTTGCTGGATGGGTCAGAGATTCCATTAGTACTGGGAAGACAATGTCTCAAGGATGCAGTAGACCATGTGATGAAGATTGCTCAATCTACCCAGGCTTCAATATCTGTAACAGCTAGTGCTCACATCACAACCAGCATCCTATCTGCTACTTACCCAGATACCCCTGCCATCTTAGATATTGATTCATCTGCCTATATTCTGGTAGAGGATCTGGATCGAGGATCCACCTCTGTCTCAGTGGATACTGATTTTCAACCCTACCTAGCACAGGCTTGGGCTTCATTCCAAGCAGATAAAGCATCTAAGAATAAGAGAAAGAGGGTCCAGTTCGATGGCATTCAGATTCCACCATGCAAGCAACCTGACCCTCATGCAGCCACAGTATCCAAGGAGCTCCTCTTGCCTGAGCTGCAGCAGTCATCATCATCATATCCTCCATCTTTATCAACTGGTCCATCAAAACAACTGGATTGTCCTTCTACTCCTTGCATTATGCCTCTGGCTTCTCAGACATCTGGTGCAGGTGCCAGACCTATCAATCCATCTCTGTACTGGAATCAGACATTCTCTAACACTCAGTATAAGTATTCTTTCCCCTTAGAAGATGACTCTGCACCTTGTTGAGTCCTGAAATGAGTGCTAGACACCAGAATTCCAGTTTCTGTGAAGGAACTGTTCACTGTCTCACCCGAGTTTCAGAAACAGTTCAGAGATCTCACTATGGTGAAGCATACTACCAATCTGTCTATCAACATTGCACAGGTACATGAGCTGTCTGGAAAGGATCTGGCAGTGGTTGGTCATGAATATGGAAACCAGATCCTTCATGATGATGGTGGTCTCATTGTCATGCATCACAACCTCCCACTATGAGCCATTGAGGCCAAAGTAGAGAATTCTGAATTCGTGCTTCTTGGCATCCTTCATTCAGGATCCGAGATTGTTGAATGCCAAAGAGAATTTGGGAGGAACTCAGACAGCCTATCTGGTTGGACCATCTTATGAAGATGTTGTCTGCTGTAGGAGCCTGAAGCTGCCTATAGTGACATTCCCACATCCTCCCAGTATTCATACATTCTCTGAGCTACTCTGAAGTGCACCACCACTCCTCTGAGACTCAACAGTCAGAGACCATCTTCTTGAGTTGGAACTCCAACCTCCAGAGGACCAGACCTTAGTTTCTGCACTCCAAACAAGTTATCCGTGAGTTGGAGTTGTGTTTCATAATTGGGATATTCCTTTATTCAATATCTACATTCATTTATTTATGTTTCCTTTCTGATCTACAGTCTCAGGAATATCCAGACTCAAAAGTTTGTACATATAACTTAGTTCTACAAGTGAATTGCCATCATCTACCATCAGTCCTAAGTCTCCGAGTTCGATTTCCTTCATTTCCCTTCAAGTCCAGTCAAGTTCTGCAAGTTCTGCCAAGTCCTGTCAACTCCATAGTTGATTCCTTAGTCCTACTGAATGGGGAGGAGTCAGACTCTTGTTTTACAGCTCTCTCAGGACATCAGTGAGCCATTTCTATTCGCCCTCCCCTTTTTATTTCACTCTTCACAATCTCCTGGATTGAGAACTACACTCACACCCTTTTCATTAGCTTGGGAGTTCCACTTCAGAGTTCCTAGGAGTTTTACACCACAAATACCAATATGGACTCTGCCATTGGTGTCCTCAAAAATCACTCGTTGGATTTCAGTGCCTGTGATGTCATGGTACAGATTCAGATCTTGATTGAAAGCCAATTTTGACCTGTTGCTTGGGAATCCTTTTCATTGTTTAATGAGTGCTAACACAGAGGATTTCCCTGATGGCTTATAGACTATAACACTATGCAACCTGAATAACAGAAAGCAGTGTATGCTGCTGATCCAGTCATGGTCCAAAGGCTCCCTGTATTGTCAAGAGCAGTTGCAATGTAACAGCCATCAATCCATTTTGGAGATGGGTTTTGAGTCATCGACGATCTGCCTTATGGTTGGAAAGATTCCATTCATTCATCTATTCTACATATTTCCTCTTGTTACTTCACATGCCTTCCCCCACTTTCTGTTGAATCTATCCCTCCTGCATTGGATTACTTCTTCCTGTCTGCTATGCAATCTGCCATTAACTCGGACATTGTTTCTGCATTATCTTCCATTTACTTCTATGATATGATTTTTCATTCTCTGGCATACAAGCTGGTTGTGAAAAAAATCTGGTTGGTTATCACATCAATGAATGAGGAGTTCTGGATCACTCTGACCCTTCCAGATAATCCTCTTGCTGGTCTTAAATCTTTACCTACAATTCCTCCTGACTTCTCTCCTGGACATTGTTTCACTCAGGAACAGGGTGACAAACTAGATCTTGATCCAGCAAACTGGGTTTGGTGAGATGAGGTCAAACCTGTTTTCTGGTTGATCTGGGACCATGAAACCACTTTTGCTTGGATGAGTGATATTTTCCTGCTGTCAAGATTTATACCATACTTCACACTCCATGGGTGTTATGAAATATTCCTGTTTCCCCTGGCATGTGAACTGATGCTATTCAGACAATTAAGCACTGGATTGCATCCAGCATATATGTACAAGCCATCAACTGCCACATACCAGTCCTGCAGATTCTGTGTCCTCAAGCAGGACAAGAAGTCACTTTTCCTTGTTCATGACCTCCAGCCTCTGAATGGCATTATGATCTGGAACTCCTTCATGCTCCCATTTGTTGAGCACTTCATGAAGTCCTTTGCTGGATTCACAGTGTATGGGATGATGGATCTGTTCACCAGATATGATCAGTGTCCACTTCATCCAGGTTCATGGAACATTATGACTTGCAATCATCCTATAGATCCCCATCACCTTACCACTATTCTGATGGGCTACACTAATACTGTACAGATATGCCAGGCAGATATGGCCTTTATTCTGCAGGATGAGATTTCTCATTTTACTTATTCCTTCATTGATGACCTACTGGTCAAATCTGTCACCACCTAGTACCAATGGCTGGATGGGTCATATGGATCATCCCTGACAATCTGGGGATCTGCTGCTTCATTTGGAGGCATCTTCAAGTTGTTTACCACATTTCTCAGTGGTAGCAAAATGTTGGTGCTACTGTATCTGCTAAAAAGTTTGTTCTAGCAGCACTGGATGCTATGATTGTTGGGCACAAGTGTACAATGGACAGATGCATCCTCCATGATGACAAGGTTCAAAAGATCTGTCATTGGCCAGAATGCCAGACCCTAACACAGGTCTGTGTGTTCTTAGATGTGTGTGGAGTGCTCCAAATTTTCATTCATGATTTCACTGCTATTGCATGTCTGTTGGTTGACTTGACCTGGAAAAATGCCCTGTTGGATTGGGGTGAGCCTCAGCAGATCACAATGCAGCATCTCAAGAACATGATCTGCACCTCTCCTACCTTACATTGCTTGGACTATGAGTCTGGCCACAAGGTAATTTTGGCTGTTGATACTTCATTGATTGCAGTTGGGTACTTCCTGACACAGGAAGGGGAGGATGGAGAAAGATATTCAACTGGTTCAGGTTGATTAGTCTTATGGACATTGAGAGCCAGTACTTGTAGGCCAAACTTGAGCTTTATGGACTCTTCTGTGCACTTCACACTGTACAGATCTTCATTTTTGATGTCACCAACCTGACAGTCGAGATGGATGTGAAGTATGTCAAGGATATGATTAACAATCCTGACTTGCAACCCAATGTGATCATCAACCAGTGGATCACAGATATTCTTCTCTTCACATTCCGTTGTAAGAAGCCATTGCTCCTTAGGTCTGTATCCAGTCATTCTACATCTATTGACTTTCACTAGATTGTTGTTGAGTCATCAAGCATCTGTGTTGATCCATGTCCAATCTAGTTCAGGTCTGCCCTACTTGTACATATCTGGTTCATTGTATCTATACCTTTTCAATCCAGTCTGTCTACCAGATTGTGTTCTACTGTATGTATAATGTACCAGATGCTATGTACCATACACTCTGTATTGTGATCCATTCACCAGATTCACATCAGATGCTCCCTTCTTTATGTTTATTTAAAGTCTTGGGTGTACCAGAGTATAAAAGTTGTGTTTCATCCGCAGTGCAGGACAATTAAACTATCATCTATCACTTACTCATGCAGAGTCTGAGTCTTTGGTCCTTATCAATCCAGTTATATCTATATCTCTTCTCTTTCTCTCTTGATCCTAGAAGAATCAAGTCCTGCACTCATCAGCCATGTCTGAAGCATTAGAAGCTCTTCTAGATTGTCTATCAAGAAGTCCTGTAAGTCCTGCTGTTGCCTTTCATTGTTTCTCTATCTGAAATTCCCCTGACATGAACCAATCATCTTTATTTTCTTTCTTTGTGTTACTGACCTGCTAGTTTCCTATCTGGAGACCTATGGCAGTCTAGGTCAGTCAACCTCTCTTCATCTGGAGTCCACCATGAGTGGCATTCAGACGAGCTTCAAGGGAGCTCCAGGCACATCCGACCTCCATTTTTTTTTTTCACTCATCCTAGCAACTGATCACTGTCCTCTTCAATACATCTGACTTTCACAACAATCAATCCGCCATCAGTCTGACTGCTTGACTTCAGTCTGACCACCCCAGACATTATTCCTGTCATCTGGTACTTTTCCCTCTGTATTGCAGGCTCTTCATGCCTTTTTTTCACACACCTATCTGTCATCCACCATTGATTAACCTTTAATTGTCCCTTTCAACTACCATTTCTGATAACTTGCCCCACCTACATTCTATCTGCCCTCATTTGACCTGGTCTGATATCCTTGATCCAGATCTGGTTTCATTATGTTCAACCCTTTTCATCATGGATTGCCCATGCATGATACACCAACTGCACCTTCATTCAATGGACTACCCATTACACTTTTATGCTTTCTTGAAGATATTGACCATTTTGACAAACAGAAAGGTCTCAGTGACCAACAGAAGATTGAGTCTGCACTATACTACATGCTGCCCAATGAGGCTGAGCTCTGGGAGACTCTCCCTGAGGTGGATAGTGCTACACTGGATTGGTCTGCACTTACAGCAGCCCTCATCCTGCTCTATTCCAGTTGCAAATCCAGTAGTTGTTATTTCAAAGATCACTTGCTGACCTTTGTAGATGCATCCCAATTGAAACCGCTCTGAGGTCTCGACAACCTTGGATCATATGATTATCAATTCTGATATTGTTGCTGCTAATCTCACTTCATAAGATATCTCAATCAGACTGTGAATGCCTCTTCAAGAGAGGGCTACTGCTCAAGGTCCGTGACCTGGTCCATGACTGGTTGGCTATTGTCCAATATGACATCCACCTGGATGGTTTGTATCTGGTAGCAGACACGTTGGCCATCACAACCTTTATCCTTTCTTTTTGTGCACCTCATCCTAAACCTGTTGTGGCCCATTCTTTACTTTGTTTCAACTCTGTTGTTGCAGGCACTTGGTCCTGCATCTGTCTCATCCATCAATCTGATCATGCACATCCACACTGCATTCATATTACCTTGTCTATCTCATCCACTGCTGAGGATCTGGTAGATCCTGAGTTCATTCCTATTACTTCATTGCCATTTTTTACATCATGTTTACCATCTGCTGCACCTCTTGATGATGATGCTGTCTTGGCCATTGATTCTTCAATCTTCACCAAAGCTTTTTCTTTTGAAACACTGTCTCCTTTTTCATCTGACCTTATCACAGACCTTCTGTTGGCCCCATATATTGATCCAGTGGCTGTTGCCTTCCACACTGCATCATCCATCACACCCCTACCTTCATCACATCCTGATATCATTTCTTCACAGCTGTCTTCTCCTCTATCACTGGTTTCATTTAATCTGCTGCCAGTTCATTCTGATCTGCTACTGGTTTATTTTGATCCACCCCTGGTTATGCCTATTCACATCTCAGTTCTCTCTTTGAACTGAGCATCCATGTTCTTATTCTGTTGTTTGGTCGTTATACATGGCATTACAGACCCTCCTCATTTGTATGATGTCATTTTCTCTTTCTCTTTGACCTCTTTCCTGTGTTATGATGTCTAGAAGGTCATCAATAAAACTTCCTTGTGGAAGGGAAAAGACTTAACAATCCTTTCATTTACTAGTAATCTGCTCACGGATCCAGATCCCCTCAACCATATATGGATTCAATCATTTCTTTTTGCAGATTCTGGTTATGAAAATGGTCATTCAGTAGGCATAGAGGAAGAAAGAAAACCCAATGAAGAAGACTTTTATCCATCATTCAATAAATCAATCGACTTCATTTCATTCTTGTCCATCTCCAATCTGCTGCTCATCAATCCCAATCAATAATACAATCATACTCATTTCTATTCCAGGTTTAGTCTGGTGATCTCTGTTTCATCCCAGTTTTCAATCCGGTGACATCTCTCATATCAAAAGAAAAACCGCATTTCTATGATACTAAAACACACAAAATACCAGCAGACTACTCAAAAACAACAGAAATACAAAAACAACTGTCTCTTACTATAGTGAATATTGTCTTGTTTCACTCTAAAGTTCTTCTTGATTAACACTCTGAGTAGCTAATTTCTTTCTAATGCACACATCACTCAAAACCACCTGTTTTCCACTTCAAACTGGACTCAATCTGGTATGGAAACTTACCATCTGGTCCACTTACCATCTGGTTCATCTGCACACTCATATATAACTTAGCAACAGGAGGAAGAAGAATCTATTCTACACTAAAAATGACCTGGCTCCTCTACCAGCTACTGGATCCATCTCAGCTCTTTGAGCTGGTTGGCAACCTTGGCCTCCATCTCTCCCACTTAGACCTCTCTTTCCTTTAGATGCACCTGTGAGCTGAGCAGACATACCTCCAGATGCTTGGCCATGTAGGCCACCATTTCCCTCTGGCTGGTGTAATATGGTTTGGTGGTGTTACAACTACCTCAGGTAGAGGATAGGCATAGACCCTAAAGAGGGTCTAGAGTACTAAGAATGAAGGAGAGTGGGGCAGGTTGCTCTACAAGGATGAGGTATGAGAGTTTGAGGTGAACAAGGTTTTCTCCTTGCTCTGTCTCAATGATCTAATGTTGAAGAGAACTAGACTGCCTGACAATCTATTATTGATGGGTGGTAAGAGGTTCTCTGAAACAGTATAGCCTCAAGAGCACTATGAAGTCTCAAAGAGCTAAGAAGTTCCCAATGAGGGACTAAGGACTAGTGACAAGGAGTGGAGCAAAGACTCAGTGTATTGAGGTACATGAAGGTGAGGTCTAGCTTGAAAATACAAATACAAGATGACAAGGTTTATATAGATGCAGAATGAGTTCAGGGTAGGTAGGAATGGAGTTGCTGACAGAGCAAGTGGAATTGCATAGAATGTGATGAAAATGGATAACGAGTCATGATATCATAGTCAGCAATAAAAAGAAAAGAACATTCAAGTTGGGACTTCTACCCATGCATGGATGTGAGGCACATGACTAAAGGGAAAAATGGGCTGATTGTAACATTACCCCATTAGTATGTTCAAAACAGCATTGAAGGATTAAAAATCAAGATAACACCCACCTCCAGGGGAGCTGGTCATGTTTGCTATCCCTTCTGCAGTACATTCTTCGTCATCAGATGACAGGGGAAAGCAGATTATCTAGGTGAAGGGACTGGAGTGAGTTGGCCAAAGGTGTCACATGTGATACAAGTGAAATGAGTGCTGGTGGTGCAACCTGCACCACAACATCTAGATGGTGAGCCTCTCGAGCTGTGTGATGATGGCAGTGAGTGATATGACTCAGAACCACTTAAGGTTCTAGGCCACTTTAACTGGTCAAGAAGATGGAAGAGAAAATGAGTTGACACTGTAGATGTTGAGGAAAACATCAAGAAGACAAGACTGCCCTCCAGTGGCAGCACTCTTGTCCTTTATATACTAGTCTACATGTTTGTACCTATTGTACTCTAATCTAGATGTCCATGAGGAGACCATAAGGATTAGATGTGGAAAAGGCATGGTGTGAAAGAATGGAAGATGATACAAGTGTAGGGTAAGGGCATAAAATGATCTTAGGGTCATGGGTGATGCATGGAAGACATAGGAATGTTCTAGGAGGGTCTGAAATGCATAGCATGACGTACTGTATGAATGAAAAGGGTTCACATGATGAAATACAAAGTTCTGGTTGGACTGTTGTGCTTCTGGTGCTTCTGAGGTTCAGGTTCCGAGTTCCCACAGTTCTGAGCCTTCCAAGCATCCGCAGTTTCGAGTTCCCAAGCTTTTGAGGTTCCGAGTTCGGAAGCATCGCTTCCAGTGTGTCAAACATTCTAAGTGTTGTCAGAAGTGTCTGAAGGGCTGGAAAGATGTGGAAGTGACTGTAACAGTGAGCTTGATGAGAGAGGGGTCAGTTGGTGCTGGTAAAAAGGGCAGTGCATCTGAGCATGTACAGGGGTGGTGTTGTGGCAGATAGGGCAGATATAGCTTGGGCAGTTGATATGCTGGTGGCCCAAGCAGTGGCAGTGGTGACAAGTTTTGTGGTAATGGTGGTGTGATGAGAGAAGGGGAGTTGCTCCTTTGTTTCCAGTTCAGTGGGCCTTGGCACACTCTATGGTGGTGAGCTCTGTGGGGTTTAATGGTTCTAAGGATGCGGATGAGGCATGAGAGTTATGGGACTCAGCTAGATCCCAGAGGTAATGATCAACATCTGTTAAAAACTCTTACATTTTCATCTGATGCATTGTCATAAGGAGGAGTCCACATATCTTGTCCTGGACATCTCCAAGACATCAGCTGATATGAGCAGTGGCATGATCTGTGACACTCAAGGTGAGAAGGTTTTCAGCCATGAGGGAAAGATGCTGAGTCTGGAGATAGCTTTGATAGAGTGTATACAGTGGTGAGAAAATATTGAGATGAGAAGCAATGGGGGAGGAGAGATGAGAGTTAACCAACCTTTCAGCCATCAGGCCAAGGTAGTTGTCACCAGGGAGTTGTTGGTGGAGGTTGTGGGCAAAATATGGGATGATAATTAAGGTCACCAGGCAAGGGGAGAGAGCTGTGACAGCTGGCAAGATAAAGTGGGGACAGGAGTAATTATGGTGTTCCTAAATTGGAAATAGTGCCAGGCAGGCACATTGGTATCAGAAATGACTTGAGCAGGCTCCCCATCAGGGAAGGATGTAGTGATCCAGCCAGGGTGGCTACAGTGAAAGAGAGTTCTGTAGTACTGGGAGGAACAGAAGAGGGAGAGAAAATGGTGTCTATGAGAGTGGAAGAAACAGTGATGGAAGACAAGGACATGACTTTGTTTTATTTTCAAGGATAGTTTTTGTTTATGAGTAATGGTGTTTCTGAGAGAGGATTAGAAGGAAAAGCAGAGGAATGACATTTTTATAGCTATCTAAAGCAGATTGGAAATTTTTCAAGTTTCATTCAGGAATTCAGAAATCTGCTTCAATCAAGTATTCCTTTCAATGGATCAGGAATGTGCAGGAGGATAGCCCACCACAATATTTCAAAAATTTCTCTATTTCATACTCTTTCTCACCCTCTACAAGTTCCAGTAGAGGTCTTGGGAAGTTCTTGCCAGGGACAGTATTTTCTCCATATGGGGAAAGAAGAGAAGCATGAAATATAGGGTGGATCTTCCATACCTGTGAAAGTGTCATATCCCGTCCATCCGACTCAACTCCAACCTCCGGAACACAACACCACTCATACCTCCAGCACACCCTCAGTCAAATATGTAACTCCATTCCTCTGGACAACTTATAGATTTCCTTACATATGTTCCTTGTTCCATATTTAATTTAGTCTTGTCTCTCTGTTCTCTCTGATGCTGTGCAGCACAGCTCTGGCATATGACCTCTCCGACTCTGTCTTACCTATTTACATAGCGTCCGATTTCCCTCCATATATATACTCCAACTCTGTATGTAGATAGCTCCAGCCTGAATATCACCTTAGACTCTCTCTTCCAACTTTCTCCAGTTCTCTCCAATGCATCTCCGACCAAGAAGGCTATGACAGTGCAGAGATGTGACACACAAGTCATGTGTTGAGCCTTCACCCCTCCAGACGTGATTCTCCGAACCTCCAGCCATCTCTGGCCATTCCTCCCCTTCGACCTCTGATCTCTGACCAGAGTTTGAGCAGAGGAGATCCAGTCTTAACAGAAAGACAGAGTTGATAGAATGGGGTAAAATATTGCTTGTTTCATGATGCCATGACTTGATGTGTGAGTTGATGGGCTGCAAGGGCTTTGTCCCTCATTGCAACAGGGATTTCAAATGGAGATGTATAGTGGGGAGACTAGAGTTGCAGAGAACAGTACATAGGGCATTTGGTTCATAGCCCATCATGAGGAAAAATGGTGACTTGCCAGTGACAGAGTGGGGGCAGTGGTTGTGCATGAATTTGGCATGGATAATCTAATCTGATCAGAAACCAGGGTTTGCACCATAGAAGATATGAAGATACATCTCAACTTTCTGGTTGATATGTTTGATCTCAACATCTGACTGGGGATGATAAGCAGTGGACAAGGAAAGATCATAATTCAAGAGATGACC